>JBAMJV010007193.1:0-136194 GCA_037951105.1 Echinarachnius parma
GCTTTGCCCCCCCCCCCCCCCCCCCCCCCTCAGCCATAAAACCCGGGCGCGCTGCTGGGTTGTCGCTTCGCTCCCTCGCCAGAGATGGTCAAAATGACGAATCATCCCCCCCCCCCCCCCCCCCAATGGCGAGAAGAAATCGACGCCCTTGGGTACCATAATATTGATTATCTCTGCAGGGGATCTATTTTTAGTAGCTACTACAGGCAGGTTGGCTGCTATAGACAGTTGGCCGCTGAGACATGTTTGACTGTACTTTATGTCATTTTGATTTAAAAAGCTGTCCCGTCATTCACTTTGTGATATAACACGGCGTTACTGCATGTCAGAGGCAAGCAACATTGAGCGCCATGTTGTCACGGTATTGTCCTCAGACAGATCTTTGTATTGTATGGAAAACATTCAATTCACCATGTCAAGCGTGGGGATGCCACACCGCGGGTCGTCATGTTGATCAGCACCCCGTTTCATAAAACACTTGCAATACTTGTTGTAAGTGTCCAATTATTGTAACTACCATGGCAACAGCTGAAATGCTCCATGCTGATTGGCTGTTGACCTAATAGTTACAATAATTGGACACTTACAACCATTGCAAGTGTTTTATGAAACGGGGCACTGGATTGGTTTGTGTGCACTGCATATTTCAGCACGGTGAGCAAGGCGCTCGGAAGATGGCACCGCGCATCTGATGTACGAATCGGAGCCAGCTTAAATATATTGCGAATGATCAGAGCATAACCACTAATGGGAGTAAATGCCCTTCTCTTTTCTGCCATCAATGAATTGGTTGACAGTATTATATAAACCACTGGGTCCTTTGATACACGCAAGTTCCTTGAATGTTATTAACCATAGTATGTACTTTCCATGGTTTTTCATGTTGGCGCGTCCTCGGACCATGGTGACGGTAACCACATGTCTTTGAATCGTTTTCCTTTTGCCTGCAGAACAGCCATATCTGAACTTCTCTCTCCCGGTGGCTTCGTGGACCAAACGATGTCAATTGGCGCCAACGGAATGCTTGAAATCGTCCGGAGGGCCTGGGCCAAGTGGTCTCTGGACCGAGAGGGGTCCCTCCTCAATGACCTGGATGACCGGGCGTCTCTGACCCTGAAGTACTTCCTAACTACCACTACCGGGATGACGCGCTGCTATTGCACGAGGCCATCTACGATTACGTCAAAGCCATCGTTGACTACCACTACGGTGAGAAAATCTAAGATGATGGATGATGAGTGGTGAAATGTGATTTAAAGGGACTTAGTAACATTGTCCAAATCCTAAAAATCCAATTGGAATTATAACGATTCTCCCATACCTTGCTGTATTCGCAATAAACTCATGGGACAGGTTTCGGTTTGTAAACTTTCCTTTCGTTAAAAAGATATGTACGATTGAAGTATTAATATGTTGAATAATCCACTGGATCGTCAAAACCGTGTACAAAGTGAGTGCAATGAGTTAGTGATATCACTTTGCTTTTTTGCTCATTACTCGGCCATATAACGTCCATTTAACTTGAAATTTTCACACAACACCCAGTGGACACATCAGATAACAACAGTATACATTGTATCAACCACTCATCACCTTTTGCACATGTCAACAAAGTTACTAGATCCCTTTAAGTGTGAAAAATGGATATATTCTTTTATGCCTGTTTTGTTTCCTTTTACTTTAAATAGAACTACAAAACCAGCTTGGGGATTCATATTTTCTCGGGGCTATTGTGTTAATAAATGGTAATAATTTAATTTGAACATATCCCAGTGACCAATTACATTGTGTACGAATATCACCTTGGATTTTTGCTCAGTATTCGACATAAATTGACATGAACTTTTCAAACACTTTCAAACACTTTCAAAAACTCTAGGACCCCGTTTACAGTGCAGGGCCGGGCCGAGCCGCGGCTCGGCCCGGCCTCAATTGCGGTACTCGGCCCCCCAATTTTGTGCGTTTACAGTGGTGGGCTCGGCCCGGCCGCCCTTTCAATATTTTGTCGTAGTGGCGCTCTGCATGTAAACAAACGATTATTTTGGGGGCGTGCCGAGGTCACAAAACAAAGGCGCGTTATTTGCAATGAATTGTTTTCCCAATTTGGTACCGCATTTGGCCCTGCGTGCGTTTACAGTGAGAAAAAGCGGGGCCGAGCAGCGGCTCGGCCGCGGCCGAGACAACCTCCAGAGCGGCCTTTTTTCTCTGTAAACGCTCAAAAGGCCAAATGCGGGGCCAAAAGGGGCCGGGCATTTGGCCTTTTGAGCGTTTACAGTGAAAAAAAAGGCCGGGCCGAGCGGGGTCTAGGTGTACTCTTTAGAACACAGAAATACACGTGTCATCAGTTGTTGCATAATTTATGTAAACATACACTGTTGTTCATAATGTTGGATTTTTAAATTTTTTTTTGCGCCTAATGAACTAGTTTAGACTAAAAATAGTGATTATACAATGTTTCCAAACTACCAATGTACAATGAATGATTGAATGGGTTTGCATTAATTAATGTAACCTTTTGTTTTGAGCTTTTAAAGGCATGACCTTTCATGAAGGGCCCCTTTCCTTCTCCAAAGCGTATGTCCAGCAAGTCATCATTATGTGTAATTTCTCAGCGTTGGCTTTAAAACTTTCAACCAAAATTGGCACATAGGCTCTCTAGGCTATACTCCATGCAACGCCGTTGCCTACACGCCAAACGATGCTTGTGCTCCACCAGGAAGGGGTGTCAACAATCAATGTCCACTGTTTCGTTGAAACATCGTAGGTTAGGATCTGTAAAATCCTCCGACGTCATCGAGAGGAGGGGCAATTAAAGCTACGGGAATCTCTAGGACGTTCACAATTGACTACCAGGATAACTGATCGCAGATTGCTTAACCTGTGCCGTAGAAACCGGAAATGCCAAAATGGAGCCTTCGCCGTCTATGAAGAAAACACTATGGAATCAACGCTTTTCGCCAAACTGTAGATCAGAGATCCCTCTAACATGGTTACCGAGCTAGACAAACTACCAAGTGTCCACTCTAATCCATGCAACCGAGATTTACCGGACGTCCCTGGACTAGGGAGCACAGAATATTGTTATTTAATGCCTATGTTGACCATAGTAAATTTATTGAAAAGTTGGTGATAATGATGAAGATGATGATGAAGATGATAATGATTAGCCACCTGGCACCTACATTCAGAGTCTTCTTTCATCGATCAAATCAATCAATTTGCACAGTATCTCTCAATAGTTTAATTTCAATACCTCTGCATTCCTTGCATATGTTATCCCTACTAATGAAGGTTAAAATCAATCAATTTGCACAGTATCTCTCAATAGTTTAATTTCAATACCTCTGCATCTCTTGCATATGTTATCCCTACTAATGAAGGTTCAAATGACAGAGTGACGTCAGACAAGGAGCTTCAGGACTGGGCAAAGACGCTGTCTACCAATGGAGAGGATGACCAATGCTGTGGAATGAAGGTGTGTGTTTACCTTCTACGTGTGGGTGGGCTGGGAGGGGTGCTGTGGGCCTTTGCCTTTAATTGTTATCCTTCCCGCTTTCCATCTGACAAGACAAAGGGGAAAAAGGGGTCTTTGTCTGACGTTTATGTTGGCTTTTGGGCAGTAAATGCTAGAACAAATTAGCTGATTACACCCAACTACTTATACTGACGCATTGTCAAGGCGTGTTGTCAGTAGGGAAATCAACTGGGGCAGTCCTCCCACCCGTGCACTGATTATTATATCACTTTAATGTGGTAATGATGCGCAGGATGTGATACTAGTCAACCGGGTTAACACCCTACTCTTTTCGAGAAGTAGACTAGGTTCTTAGCGTATATGAAGTGTGACTGTCACATATACGGACCTCCATTTATAGTAATATCCGAGGGACGGAGTGATTTCCGTGAATCCTTTCATGAATAGGAAGCGCGGGGGAGGCCGATAACACACAATGAGAGTAAGCTCGAATTTATTGCGTAACAAAAGACGCAATGTTCGATGGTTGGGTTCGAACCGGGGATCCCGCTCGTCTAAGTCAGACGCGCTCCCAACTGAGCTAACTCACCTTCACTCATCCAAATAGTACTGGTTATATTGTATTGTTACCTGTTCCGTTGAAATGCAGTTATATCGTGCAAATATAACGGACAGATTGACATTTCCTTTTTCTTATGTTAGGGTATTCCAAATGACGGAGAGTTTCAGACGGCAGCCGAAGTCACCGAGGTGGTAACAAACTTCATCTTCATCTGCAGCGTTGGGCACGCTGCGGCCAACTTCCCTCAGTATGACCAGTTCGCGTTTCCACCATTCAGTCCAGTGTTTTTGCACGGAAAACCACCCCAAGATAAGGTCAGTGGTAACGATTTATATTGATAACGGGGAAAGGTAATTCCATCACTATCAATATATTATCTTTACCCCAGGCCCTTTGGTAAGCAAGAGGCGAGAACAATAATTATGTCAAATACGCAAAATTATGTTATTTAAACTAGCATGTATAAGTATCTAAATAATGTGTGATTGTAAAGTTGAAGATAGGACGGTAAATACAAAGGACATTACTACCACGAACTTAAACAAAGTTGCGTAGTTATGCAAGGTGCGATAATTTAATTGCAGACTCTTGTTTGTACTACTATCGTCTCTTCGTTTATTGTTTGTGTTATTATTTAATCGTCCCTTAGACCGATCGTGGTGAAAAGGACATTGTAGCTATAATGCCAACTAAGAAACAGGCCTTTACCACAATGGTGGTAGTGAAGCTTCTGAGCACCCGGGGAACCAAGGCACTGGGCGACTTCGAAGTCCAGTACATCTACGACCCTGTCGGCGTCAAGGCAGTTAAAAAGTAGGTATTAAATGGATTCTGCTTTGGCTGTATAGAGGGCATTGTTCAAAGAGCTCAGAGAGGAGCCATGATAACGTTATAGTGATGAAGGTACCGAGTGGTTGCGAAACCAACCAATTGGGTGAATTCGAAGTCCTCGTATTATATAAAGAAAGGAACTAGGGTGTGATCATCAAAACGCAGTTATTAATTAGTTAACAACGGATTAACTGATCACCCTTCAAAAATGTTCAGTTTTATTTATTGGAATAAACGTATTGTGCAGCTACTTTTGATTCTAATAGTATTTTAACTTTCTGTTTACCTCTTCTTTAGGTTTCGCTCGGATTTGTTGAAGGTGGGTGCAATCATTGATGAGCGTAATGCGACGAGGGAGCACAGATACGACTATCTACACCCCAAGGAAATTCCAAATGCAATTAGTATTTAATTGTATACACATATCTGTATGAGCCGGTCACTGCGGGTTACTGCGGGAGACTGCAGGTGACTGCAGGGTATTGTACTGTCTGCCTCATGACCGGGAGGCTGTGTTTTCGAACCTCTAAGACTTTAAGCCCTTATCACATATCACCGGCTAGCGTTAACGGACGCCCGGCGGAAAGCCAAATTATAAATCCGTTCGTATACGTTATAAAGAGATCTAGTAACTTTGTTGACATGTGCAAAAAGTGACGAAGGCTTGATGCAATGTATATTTCTGTTATCTCATATGTCCACAGGGTATTGTGTGAAAATTTCAAGTCAAATGGACATTGCATGGCCAAGTTATGAGTGAAAATCCAAAGTGATATTCACTAACTCACTGCACTCACTTTGTACACAGAAGAAAAACTCGCCCGGAGTTTTTCCTATCTGAATACTTCGATCGTACATATCTTTGTAACGAAAGGGAAATTTGAAAAACCGAAACCGGTCCCATGATTTAATTGTTAATACGAATACAACAAGGTATGACGGAACCGCTAGAATTAAAATTGTATTTTGAGGATTTGGACAATATGTTACTAAGTCCCTTTAAAGGGACAGGCCCTCTTTTGCAAGCCAAATTTCAAATGTTGCGAGGTTATTGTCTTATATGAAAGAAAATGTCGTTTAACAGCATGCCTGAAAAAATTAGGGCTTGAAATCTCCTTTTCGTGGAGTTATAGACCTCAAACTAATAAAACGACATCCAGCGTTTAATTGTGCATTGTACGTGTATTCACCCGGTGAGAAAGTTCGCACACAGAATCCACGGAGTACCACGTTGCTGTTCGTGACCCCTACGTGACCCGCGCTAGCTTCGTGACCCGCGTACAGATCAAACAACGGCATAAGCGAATACTAAACAAAATAACCAAACCTCGCTTAAACTGACTACCGCATTTGCCGGTGTATAAATATATTCTTCATTTTTGAGATCTTTTTTCGTGACATACCTTTACCAATGTCGGCTTCACAATACCTTTACAAGAATAAGTACAATATTGTTGTTATATTGTGCTAAATCAGTTAAACTCCTTTATTGACCGATATATAGTTTGATGGAGGGACGCATTCGTTTTTCATTCGTAGAATCCAAATTACAGGGCTGTTCGATCTGATTTTGTGTGTGTGTGTTACATTCATCCCCATCTGTCAACTGGAAACTGTTCAGACGATTTGGAGGGCCTGTCCCTTTAAGACTTGTCCGTCTCTTGGTCGGCGAATGCGTTCCTTGTCCAACGATGCACGTGGTTCTTTCTGTCGGAATGTTTTGTGCCTGAAGTTATGGAGGCGATTTTTATCACCGGATAATTTGATTTCGCAAATATTCTATCCGTCGGGCATTCGTTAACACTATCCGATGATATGTGACAACACCATCGATGAGAAACAACACCTCCAAAGTAATGATTTAATATGTGAAAAAACACGTTCCAACAGACAATTCCAACAAAGGGATCCGTAAAAAGTTGTTGAAGAGAACTATTATCAAAGTCTAGGATCTTAAATGAATGGTTACGGTCGTACGTTTGTCTGACAAAATATTTATTCTGTTTCGCAGACCCGCGATTAATTTTCTCCATATGCGAAGGAGGCGAGGAAGCAGCCCCCCCACACCCCCCCCCCCCCCCCCCCCCTGGGCAAAAGCAAAACACAAAGTTTGGGCAAAAGCATGTCATATATTCGGGCAAACTCATATCGTATTCGGTCAAAGTCAAATCATGTACGGACAAAATCGTGTCATATTCATAGCAAACCTATATCATATTTGGGCAAAAACATACTTTATTCGGGCCAAATCACGCCATATTCGGAATAAATCATAAAAGGTATTTACTTCTTGCCGGTTAAATCGTGATTATCTTCTCTTTTATTTGTTGGTGTAAATGGGGAAGATGGTTTCCGGAGACCGAGCCCATCTTAACAAGAAATTTACTCGTATGCCCATGACTCTGTCATAAATATTTTCTATTCTTGTCGATTGGGATGTTCTATTAAAGGGGTAGTTTAGTTTTGGTAAGGCTGAACTTAAGTAGCTAAAACCTGCACAGTAACATTATAAACTACTAGTTATAACTCCACCATGCTCGAAAGGTATACAAAATTACAAACGACTAAGTAAAAAGCCTGTTATCATTCAAAAAGAGCCATTCAAACACAAGAGGGCGCTTTTTTAAAAGGCATTGGTTTCAACCATTTTTCATACACAATTATGCATGTGATGTTTTATTGATATAATGATTAAATAGCGAGATCATCAACAACTATTTAAAAAACGCTTTTGAAAATTTTTGAAAAAGTGCAAGCATTTTTTAAAAAAATTCTAAAAATCATCTAATTATTTGGGCCCCAAATAATTATAAGATCAGATATATTTATTGATATTTCAGCCGTTTCTGGGTCGATTTTGACCAAATAAAGTTTATTCTGCCATTAAAATTGCATGTTCTCTCAAATTCGACATTCAGTTTTTCATTACCTCACAAAAAAAATGTGATGTGCAGCGCCCTCTCTACCAAAACTAAACTACCCCTTTAAACAAGAAATCACATATCAGGGTTGGAATATAACTTTTCCGTGTATCAAAAACACATTGTAGAGTCAAGTATACTTGTTTGTATTAAAATATGATATTGTAGAAAATGTGTATGTTATATTTGATATTATATTCAATGGTAACATTCCTGCTTTTTGTTGCACTTTGTTTGACATTATTTCGCTTCGGCGGATCTCGAAGTATGTCTAATTGTATGTGACTTGACAGAAGTGCATTTGTGCCGATTTTCCCGGTATTCGGTTTTTCTCACTAACAAGTATCTAATAATAACGATTGAATTATGGCTTAAGTACAAGTAGATTTGGCTCTGTTACGGTTGGAGGGTTTTAACAGTGGGTAGGATTTGAAGGATCCGTAAAAAATACAATTTTCGGGGATAGAGTTCTTCCAAATCGACCTTGCGTTAGGATTCTATCTGGAAACTTTAACTGGAATTGCAGTGATTGAAGACATTTTTCGGGATTTCTGTTCGCATTATCCAGACCATACAGATTCTTTCGTCAAGGCTAAATTGATGCTGAGGTGCAGTCAAGGCTCGCATTGCAATATCACGCGTTAATTATCAAACATTACTTCATTAGACGAATCGTTGAGGATTTGCTGAATATTGTGAAATCCATTTACATGGTCATAAGGCATTGGGAACACCAATTTTAATCATCATATTTAGCAAAAATTAATGATTTTGTAATATGTCTTCCGCTTAATTGTTCCGAGAATAATTAAGTTTGGTTAGTTATGTCATATAATCGAAAGAACGTAAATTGGCAAAAAGTGAATCTGCATAGAATCGATCATTATCACGATTTACAAACTAAATTGAGCTGAAATAAAACAATCATCAGGAAGCCTTGTTATTTTTCTCAATGTGACACCAAATATGAATATCTTCCAAATTAACGAAACTTTATTTAAAAAACTAAAACAAACTATATGAATGTTCAAATTTGGTTGCCCTGTTTTTTTTTCAAATACGAGGGAAAAATGTAATTCCTAATGTTTAAATCTCATCTAGAAGTATTAGGGCTAGTACATTTTCTGTTCTGGCAAGCAAGATTGAAACATTATACGATGTTACTTACACGATCAGACGGTAGAGTGAGGAGCTAGTGCGGAGGCTGAACACATAAACATCGCTTTTAGGTTTACACAAATCATAAAAATCGCCTTTAGTTAAAAAAAAATAAATAAATCGCTTTAAAAAGGTTTAAACAAATCACAACTTAAATGAAATAATTTGTCCGACTTGTTTTAAACCATGATTCCCGACCCTGGACTTAAGAGTTAGTTGAATTTATCAGGTTATGGTTTTACTTACCAAAGCATTTCCGTGAAGAAATTAAAACAATCGCACAACCCTGAGACAAAATATAATGTAAATAAAAAGTAATATAAAAAGTCTCTAAAAATCCTTGATTTGTGTAGTTGTTTAAACTCTGTCCTTTCTTTAAAAAGTTCTTATGCACTGTATAGTCTACAGGAAAAAAAAATAATCGCGATCGTATTTGATGCATTTAAAAATACAAAAACAGTCACAATTTTAATTAAACAAAAATATGAATATAATGTGTAATACCAATGTAAAATAGTTTGATATTCACTCTGTGTTGAGAGATTTAATGTGAAATGCCAATGTAAACTTATTTTGTCGAAGAAATCTAATGTGGAATGTCAAAGTACAATAGTTTAATATTCACTCTTTGTTGAACAAAATTTAATGGTTAATGCCGATGTAAAATTATTGTATATAATACTCTGTGTCGAAGAAATGTAATGTGCAATGTCAATGTAAAATAGTTTGATATTCATTCCGTGTTCAATAAATGATGTGTAATGCCGATGTTATATTATTTCATATAATACTCTGTGTAAAACAAATGTGATGTGTAATGCCAATGTAAAAAAGTTTTATATTCACTCTGTGTTGAAGAAATTCAATGCGTAATGCCAATCGAAAAATTATGTTACATGAATATTCTCAGAAAATCTTAATGAGAGCGCCATCTCCAGTCCAATTTGAAATCCGAAACGTACAATAGTTTAAAGGGCAATGCAACCCAAGAATAGAGTTTATCCTACTTGATATATCGTAATATGCCTTTTTATTATATATAACATAACTCCGACTCAGATTTCTGCTTTGGGAGAAATATGTGAAAATTCTATCGGGTTTACCACTATTCATGCGAACACTGGAGGCCGCCATTATTAGGTGTGTGCGGACTTACGGTCAGTGATAAGCACTAATGCATTTCTATAGCATCTATTTAAACCATTGTCTGAATACTTGTACATGCTTTGACGCGTCTGTAAATCAGTGAAAAGCTTTTTGTTCAGCCCGTAGCGCACACGTCATAGTTTGCAAAGCATGTCGGGCAATTACAAGAACATGGCCGCTCCCATCACCTTTTGCCGCCGTAAGAATTAGTAAAATGTGGGTATGTTCACGTAAGGATTTAATGGGATCCAGGAGGCCAAAATTGCCAAGTTATGTATCAAATAAAATGTCTGTTCACCCTCTAAACGATAATAATAGCCGAAATCCATAGTTTCATTGCCCTTTAACGAGAGTGGATAAGTGGCAAATTTAAGGGAAAGTATTGTTTTGAATGTTTATTTTTTTAGTGCAATTTTATATCAATAATGTTTTGTATGCAGAATAAATGCCAATTTATACGTATTTATGTTGCCTTCGTTACTATTAACTTGTGTCTATTGACTATTTGATAGTGAATGTACCTTTGTGTTTGTGTTTAAAAGGTTGTGTGTTTATGCTGTTTCCCTTTACATGCACGTAAGCATTGTTGACAATATTTTGACACAATTGATCTAATCACTTGATTTACATTTCAAACTCCATTACCAGTGAAATATTATTAATATTAAGACAAGATGCAACAAAAAAATTAACTACCCCCTAAGCAATTGCTCATAATTTCATAACCGATAATTGCTTCAAGATGTCATCTAACATCAATATTTCTACAGTTATTATGTACATTTTGTGTGAAAATCAGAGAAATTAATTTTTTTCATCGCTGAATGAGCACAGATTAAAGACAGATGACCAAATTTCAAAAGTCACAAGAACTTGCGCATGCCGGTACATTGTTGGGAACAGCACATGTGACTTAATGCATTGATTATGGTTTGTGAAACAATGCTGTTATGAGGTTAAATGCATTAATTGCAATTGTAAATCAGTGCAATATGAATGTTCTCAAAACTCAATAATCTGCAATAATGAGATTACTTTTGCGAATTAGAAAAATTTCAATTTTCTTTTTAAAGGGACTTGGTAACATTGTCCAAATCCTCAAAATAAAATTTTAATTCTACCGGTTCCCTCATACCTTGTTGTTTTCATATTACCAATAAAATCATGGGACAGGTTTCAGTTTTTCAAATTTCCCTTTCGTTACAAAGATATGTACGATCGAAGTATTCAGATAAGAAAAACTCCGGTGGAGTTTTTCTTACCGTGTACAAAGTGAGTGCAGTGAGTTAGTGACTATCACTTTGCATTTTCGCTCATTACTTGGCCATGCAATGTCCATTTGACTTGAAATTTTCACACAATACCCTGTGGACATATGAGATAACAACAATATACATTGCATCAACCATTCATCACTTTTTGCACATGTCAACAGAGTTACTAGATCCCTTTAACGTGTGCTATGTTCAAGCATGGAATAATGGTTGCCTCCTTTTTTCACATTGTTTTCCTAATTACTGCCATATAAATGTTTCGGCGAGACGAAATCTTGAAACGATTCTTGGTTATGAAATTATAGCAGTTGTTCGGTTTATAATAAGCGTTTTAGTGTTATTGTGGGAATAGCAAAGAAGAACCCCCATGGCCGATAATGATTTGATCACTATATGTTGTGATTCGATTAAAGGGATCTAGTAACTTTGTTGACATGTGCAAAAAGTGATGAGTGGTTGATATATTGTTGTTATCTGATATATCCACTGGGTGTTGTGTGAACATTTGAAGTTAAATGGACGTTATATGGCCGAAATGCCAGGTGATATTCACTAACTCATTACACTCACTTTGTACACGGTTTTTGAGGTCCAGGGGATAATTTAACATCTGAACATTTCAATCGTAAATATCTTTTTAACGAAAGGGAAATTTGAGAAACCGAAACCTGTCCCATGCTTTTATTGTTAATACGAATACAACAAGGTATAAGGAAACCGCTAGAATTCCTATTAGATTTTGAGGATATGGACAATGTTACTAAATCCCTTTAACATGATAATGTCCAAGAATCAATTTCTGGGCAGCAATATTTCACACTCAATATCTCTAAAAAAAAAACTTTTGCCACCAGTGTAGATCTTTCAATATTATGATAACGTAATTAATTTGGTTAGTAGAGCCACTTTAAAGGGGACCACCATGCTGTCTAACACTTTGCAAATGGTTGTGTAATTCATAAATAAAATTAAAGGGATCTAGTAACTTTGTTGACATGTGCAAAAAGTGATGAGTGGTTGATATATTGTTGTTATCTGATATATCCACTGGGTGTTGTGTGAACATTTGAAGTTAAATGGACGTTATATGGCCGAATAATGGGCAGAAATGACAGGTGATATTCACTAACTCATTACACTCACTTTGTACACGGTTTTTGAGGTCCAGGGGATAATTTAACATCTGAACAGTTCAATCGTAAATATCTTTTTAACGAAAGGGAAATTTGAGAAACCGAAACCTGTCCCATGCTTTTATTGTTAATACGAATACAACAAGGTATAAGGAAACCGCTATAATTCCTATTAGATTTTGAGGATATGGACAATATTACTAAATCCCTTTAACATGATAATGTCCAAGAATCAATTTCTGGGCAGCAATATTTCACACTCAATATCTCTAAAAAAAAACTTTTGCCACCAGTGTAGATCTTTCAATATTATGATAACGTAATTAATTTGGTTAGTAGAGCCACTTTAAAGGGGACCACCATGCTGTCTAACACTTTGCAAATGGTTGTGTAATTCATAAATAAAGCAATTAATCTCCTAAACGTACATAACTTAACCTAGGCGTTACGTTCCGCAAGTGTCATACGTTTTGCGAGTGCGTCAATTTTATACATGCGTAACAACGGCAGTGTTGGAGTCATACTTATATGGTTAGGAGACACTAAAACGCGCACGTCCTAGACAAAATACTATTCTTCTTCTGCAGACCCATGAACAATAATTTAGTATGATGATGATTTTCCATATATCATTTTTTTTCTGGAAATGTATTTGTCTTATCTTTTGGGTGGACTGGACTACTAAACTATTATCTGTTATGAATTAAAGCATAATTTGTGGGTAATAGATCCCTGGCAAGGACGATATTGTTCTCAATAATATTTAAAAGGCGTGACAACTTACCGTGACAACCCTGAATAACGCGAGCAATTTCCTGTCATTATTAATCATAGTCATACCATAAACATCATCGGTATTGCTGTATAATAGTGTACGGTCGTCAAATTTTATAATTATCTTGATGCATGATGCAACCACGTCGCTGAACAAAGATAATTACACAAATTGTTTTACGATGATTGACGAATATCTGTAATAAATTATTTAGTACAGGAGCTGCTTTTATCGTGATTAAAGTAATCATATTATATCGTAGTTGACAGTGACATAGCGTGCTCGGACTGTACGGGGGGGGGGGGGGGGGGGGCACGTGCCCCGGCTGCACTACTGGTAGTTGCGTTACTAACCCAATAGTGGTTTTGTGAATGAATGTATATGATATACAGTGAGATAGAGAGAGGGAGAGAGAGGAGGAGGAGGAGGAAGAGGAAGAGGGGAGACTGAATTATTTACGGTGTGCCCCAAATGACCGTCGTGCCCCTCCCCCACCAAAAAATACAATACCACAATAATGCCACTGTCATGATGTCGTTCTCCTGTTTTCCATAATTAGCGATGTTAGCTCGAAGTACGCGCAGATCGGTGTCTCGCGGCTCTAGTGAATGTACACTTCTGCTAACGGCGTGTTCGCGAAAGCACTCTAATTATTCGATATAACAGTAAAGACCGAAGCAAAGTGCGTCAAAGCCGAAACAGCAGTACTGTGAACTTCACAGCACTGCAATTGGGGCACTGGTAGGATATGGTAAGACTTTTTTGGTTTTTAAGAACAATAATGTTTTCTTTATCATAATTACAAAATTAAAAAAACTCAATATTATTAGTATTACTATTATTGTTGTTGTTGTCGCTTCTAGGTTAATTTATCTCATCATTAGTAGTGGTAATAGTATTTTGATATTGATTTCATTATTATTACTATGTATTATTATTCGTATCATTATTATCAATATTTCTATTATTATTGTTAATATCATTACTAATTTTACTATCAGTCTCATCATCATCATCATCATCATTATATCAATTATTATGTCGATTACTATTATAGTCATAAATATGAATATATACTTTTTCAAATGTATAACTATTTTTTAAAAAGGTAACAAATGTCGTTCTTTTTTCCGTGTATCGTCATCATATTATTTGACAGATTTGATTTAGTTTTAACTGATTAATCGTTGAAGTTATATGTTCTTGTTACAATTATAATAAAACGACTATCGCAATATTATATTTAGCATTATCATAAAAAATAGTCAATGATAAATCATGAACATTGACAATTACTTCTATACAATATAACCTTGTTTAGGTAGATAACTTAGATTAAACATATTGGCCGGTATTCTACTAAATCTATCAACTTAAGCTAGACTAAAATAGACAGAACTTACCAGTTAAAGGGGCCCTGCAACCCCAATGCATGTTGACCTCTGTTCATCTGTATTAGTGTACACATTCAATATTTGTAAACGGTTTAACCCAAATATGTTTTGTATATTTGTAAACATTTTATCATTTATTTGTCTTCATGTTGCTAAGCCCCACCTCCTAAAAAACCTCCAGAGCAAATTCTATTGTTGACCTGCAGTGACATCATTTGTCAATCACTGGTCAGCTACCATGAGATTAACAAAAGATGAAAGTACAAAAAGAACATCCACACAAAAGCATGCCCTGCATACCTCCATGCAATAGCTTAGACGGTGCTTTTCTTCTGACATAGCAACAGCTATTGTAATTGAAGTTGTGTGAGTTGGTATTCTATTCAACCGTGTGATGCTATTGTGATTAGCCTATTCATCTTTTTGTACTTTCATCTTTTGTTAATCTCATGGTAGCTGACCAGTGATTGACAAATGATGTCACTGCAGGTCAACAATAGAATTTGCTCTGGAGCGTTTTTTAGGAGGTGGGGCTTAGCAACATGAAGACGAATAAATGATAAAATGTTTAAAAATATACAAAACATATTTGGGTCAAACCGTTTACAAATATTGAATGTGTACACTAATACAGATGAACAGAGATCAACATGTATTTGGGTTGCAGGGCCCCTTTAACAGTTAAACCTTTTCACAACCGTGCAACTTGACTAGCACATTGATGGTAGTCATGCACCACCTCTGGTTATTTCTCCCCGTTAAACGTCCGGAAAAGGGATGCTTGACATGCTAATATGAAATGATTTAATAACGAGTCACCAGTGATAGATCGATCGCCTTTTGATCCAAGGATTAAAATGCTATTATTACCGGTGACTGTCTTGTTTAATAAATTACTGAACTGGAATTTTAGACTGATGAAGAACAATTGTTATATAACTATCTGACAGTGCATGACCAGCATCAAGATGATATTCACAGATGTGGAATGTTGTTTTACTGGTTACTGGTAACTTACAGTTTTGTATTTAAATATAGCTTAAGTTAACACATTGAGTATAGAATAGTGGCCAATATAATATATTATATAAACTTGTTTTGTTCTTGTGTTGCACTTATCTCACACAAGGCTCTAGCTCAAGCGGTTCTAGCGTTCGGCATATCCATAGTGTTCAAAGGTAAATTGTTGTCATTGCTAAAACATGATTTCACACTTGGTTACGTATACAGAATTAACAATGATTTGTTAGGGTTTGACTTAGGTATGCCTTAACCTGTACGACTCAACGGTATACCTTTGACTATGTATCAGAACTATACATTTACATAAATAGACATATTTGTTTCTCTCGCAAATGACAATGTTGTGATATATTAGAGAATGTTAGAGAATTATCATGATACTACAAGTAGTTATATATTACTTGTAGTATCATGATAATTCTCTAAATATACAGTATACAAATGATGCACAGGCATGAGTGGATCGGTAAGAATTGGATGCACGAGTTTAACTTTGGAATGGTATAAACCCTCGAGCGCAGCGAGTGGGTTTTAGACCATTCCAAAGTTAAAAGAGTGCATCCAATTCTTACCAATCCACAAAATATGCCTGTGCAGCATTTGTTTTATAAAATGTGCGCAAAAAAATGTGAAAATCAAACTTTTTCCCAGTAATTGCTAAATGGCTAAATTTACCGACGCATGCGAAACATGCGCAAATTTACCGACGCATGCCTGTAAATTTACCGACGCATGGCTAAATTTACCGACGCATGCCTGTAAATTTACCGACGCATGACTTGGGGAAAATTAGATTTTCAAATTTCTTTTCTTATTTTTATTTTTTTTAATGATATCAATTTTTTATATCAATTATAAAATAAAACGTTTTGATTTAAAATTAATGTTTTATTTTTGTTTTTTAAATGATATAAACAAATTTTATATCAATTTAATTTGTTTATATTTTTTTTAATGAAATAAAAAATTTTCAGCATTTGTTTCATAAAATGAGCGCAAAAACTGTGAAAATCAAACTAAAGTGAGCTATGCATCAGTAAACAAACTTTTACACGCTAATTGACCAATCAGAATGCAGGGATTCTTCTACCCATTTTATAATATATTTCAACGCACTTTTATATACAGTCATGTACATCTTATCATTGCTAGAGGCATGATAATACGTGCCATCGCAGTTCTTCCATCGCATTGCATGCTGGGATGTTTGCTTAGTAAACCTTATCGCCGAACATGAATATCTTCATTATGTTTCGGGTGTCCTGCATGCCTACCCAGCTAGCCACCTGAAGTCGGGGCGATGTCGGAAGTTGGTTGCCGGATGTCGGCATATCGCCGTTGGCTCGAGGTTAAAATGTCCGCCAGCCCAACATCGTCACGACGTCATTTTTGTGATATATTGGCATAACGTCATTTTCCGACAATGGCCCAACATCATGTTGGGCCACATAGCTGGCGGACATTTTAACCTCGAGCCAACGGCGATATGCCGACATCCGGCAACCAACTTCCGACATCGGCCCGACGTCAGGTGGCTAGCTGGGTAGGAGTGCAGTATACATAGAGATTATGCACACACAACAAAACGTTCCAGACGAGTTCGGCGATTAGATGTACTATTGAAGCAAACATCCCAGCATTGCAAGGCGATGGAAGAATAGCGAAGGCTCGTATTCTTACCGAGTATGTACGCTTTATAGCAAGAGTTATGGATCTAACACAAAAATGACAAAGACGGACAACAACTTCTTTAAAAAGATTTTCGCATTACTTCGATATAATATGCAATTACATCTTTGGTCACTTTGGACAAAATTGTGTTTGTTAAGATTGCCCATTTGTGATGTCTTTAATATATCACTGTATTTCCTCGTTCCCTCCCCCCCCCCCCCCCCCCCCCCCAACAAAAAAAAAACAGCTGCAGCGATGAACACTACCTTGGATATTTGTCCTAATATGAGGATGACGTCATGTCCAACCGTGACGTCAGCAAAAGGTGACGTCATTCAATTGATCCCCAAACAGCTGACCTATGACCCCGGCAACCAGTACATTTTCGGAATGAAGTTTAACGGAACAACTTTACGTTGTGTGATACCAGGTATAAAATTATAGTCCACTTTTTTAGCCATTTTTGTTACATATTAGTAAAATGTTCCATAAGCTACAACTATCCACTATTTGCATCAAGTGGGTAAAGTTTAAAAGTAACTTACAGTTACCCTATAAACAATGTACATGATTCAAGAACATACAAACAATTGGTAGTCTTACTCTCGGGCCACTTTCTTTAATATTTCTTTCAAATATACGAATTTTCTTTTCGCAGTGACCGTTTATTTCGAGCTCTAAACATATATAACTCTACTAAATTACATCTCATAGTTCTTATCTTCACATACTAGCTCTAATGTGTTTTGTTCCCCTTCAAATTTCACGCAACTTAGGGCTTAGTTAGCAAAAGATGGACAGTATCTCTGATACTTCTTAACAACCAACAACTGTCGTATTGTATTCATGTAACACTTTTGTACGGCCAAAACGGCGTCTATCCATGGTGAATATTAATGTAGTATTCGTACTCAATATGTTGCTAGTTTAGTGCATACAATATCATTATATCGGAACTAATATCGCTAGTGATATTCATTTGTCTCGCAATGTATGGTTAACAAGGAATCTAAAAGATCACGACGTTTCGTGCGCCGCTGCAACACTTCGTCAGGTGATACCTTGTTGACCATACATTGCGAGACAAACGAATATCACTAGCGATATTATTTCCGATACTATATACGCGATGAGTAATATATTTAGCATTAGTATAATTGTATATCACCTGTTCCTGCTTGATAGTGTTTGTTTTCTTCTTTTTCTTACCAAACTGTTTTTTCTTCAAAACCTTTATCCTCAAGTAGCGGCTTTAACTCGAAGAAAGACCGCAACCTTGTGAAGCTGTGTATGCCGTATGCAGTATGCATTGGTGTGAAATGTATAGAGCCTTCCACGATGCACACGAGTAGAAGAATCACACCGGATATATATTTTTAAACAACTAATGTTAAGGCCCAGTCCCATACTGACGATTTTCACGGCGAATCGCAACGATTTGACATTCGTCGAGAAAATCGCTTAGGTCGTGTTGCGTCGTGTTGCATCGTATCGGTTCTTCCCCCAAAACCGTCGCGCATCGTGAAGAAAATCGTGAACATCGCCGTCTTCAACTGTTCAAAACAATCGCCACGCCACGACGATTTTCACCAAAAATCATTGTATTTACCGTTGCATATTCGTGTCAAGTCGTTCCACATCGTTGCAATTCGTTGCGAGTCGTATCGCTTCGTTGTGAAGATCGCCGCTGTCCGTTTTTTAACTGACCATGGGCGTAGAGACTTACGTAATACCTATTCATCACGAGGGGGAGGGGGGTGAATGAATAGATCATCCCCCTGTTGAAAGGTATCAATGACAGATCTACGCCCGTGGAACTGACTCAAACAAGTCCGATTGTTCGTATGGTGCACTGCCCTATTGTTCCATAAAAAGAATGAAAGGAAATCGTCGCGACATGGCGATAGTTTGAACAGTCCCAAAACATTCGTTGTGCTAACACGATTCATGGCGTTCTTCGCGATGCGCAACGGTTCGCAGAACGAATTACAACGACTCGCAACGAACTACAACGACTCGCGACGACTCAAGCGATTTTCTCCACGAATGATAATTCGTTGCGAGTCGCCGCAAAAATCGCCACTATGGGACCACAACTTTTTTCTGCCACGATTTTTCTACCGCAATGGTTAAAGACAAAAGAATGACGAGCTGACTCGTCGAACAACGACGAAGAACGAATATTCGTCTTGAGTCGCCGTACAATTCTTCCCAATTCGTTGTTAAATCGTGGCTAAATCGAGTCGATTCGTTCTAGTAAATCGTTGCGAGTCGTTGCGAGTCGCCGTGAAAATCGTCAGTATGGGACTGGGCCTTTACTTCTCATTTAATTTGAAGGGCCCATACTTTTTATATAGCAATTATAGCATTATTGTTTGTTGAATATAAAAGCACAATTCATTTTTTTTTCTCGTCAAGCCTGCTTGTCCGGCCCATGTCTTCACAATGGGACATGCGATGAAACAGACGATGGATTCGAGTGCATCTGCGCAGACGGTTACTATGGAGATACATGTGGCGACGGTAAGCCATAATTATCATCATTATTATCATTATCATCATCATCATCATTACATTGTATTATCATCATCATCGGCATCATAACCATCAACCTCACCGTTATCAACATCGTCATTACCATCACCACCACCTCCGCCATTATTTGTTATCATCATGCATACGTAATCATCATGACAGTTATCGTCATCAGCACTATCAATATCGTCATTACCATCGTCATCATCGTCTTCATCAGCATAGTGGTAGGAAGCGGGGGGCTTGTGGGCTGCAGCCCCGCCCCCCCCCCCCCCCCCGTAGTTTGGAAAACTGGCATATTTAGGCAAATCGTGGCATATTTGGGCAAAATTATGGTATATTTGGGCAAATCTATGTCATATTTTGTATAAAGGTGCTTTTAAAGCTTACACCGCAAAATGGCGTAATGCTTTGAATACCTACCCTTAATGCCCCTTAATGGCGCAGCATCCACAACTTGTGCACGTGGTAAGGTACCCTTTTTTTTTGATGAGTGCTGAAAAGCATCCCTTTTTATAGAAAAACGTCGACGACGCCGTATAGCTGTAAATGATACCCTTTCGACGCTTCTTGGACCCCCCTCCCCACGAGGCCGTGTCATGTTATTGTCAGGCACAACCGTCCGTTATTCGGGCATGATCGTGTTATTTAGGACTAAAACCATTGAAAACATGTCATATTCGGGCATGAAAGATAAAATGACGTGAGGCCCTTTTTGTTGTTTAGCTTGGGATATCAGGATCAGCATCAGTATTACCATTACCACCACCACCACCATCATCATCATCATTACCATAGTTAATCTTATGTACATTACGCAATCTTCAATGAATTCATTTTCTGCATAGGTTTGGATGGATTTATCACATCCTTGTACGTCCTAAAAGACGCAACAACGAGGGGTCTGGTGCCGTTCTCCTACCTTTCGCGACCCAAGTCCTACCAGCTAGCCCAGTCCGACGGGTGGACGCAGAAGATTGCTGATCTCGTTTGTGAACACGCTGGCTACAAGGGTAAGTCATTGTTACAATATGACATACTAAATAAGAGACCATTACAGAATGATATACTTGAGAATTTGGTTATTTCTGGAAGAAAAAAAACCCTGCTGAATCAATCTGATTTCGTATTATTCGTCACGTTGCTAAATTTGGCGCATCTCATTTAGAAAAAAAAAAAACACAATATATTACTAATTTTGTGATCCCTTTGATTTTAATCATGTTTACCCTTTGTGGTAACTATAGTATTCAAGATGACGGGTGAACTCCTAACATGTTAAGCACCAACTGCAATCAACCAAATGGCGAGAGATGGATTTGACTGACTGTGGTCGTAGTGTGTCCTCTCAATTTAGGCCTTCACTGTACGTTAGGATTATTATTGTTTTACTCTACATTTCATACTTTGTTCTATAACACTTTCCATATGAATACATGTATCACAAGTATTGAATAACATTGATTTATCAAAAATCTAAATCAATCAGGTGCGTACGCGTCGTACAGTGGCGGGACGCTTGCTAATAACTCGTACTACGAGTTCCTTACTACCGCGGCGGTCGTGTGCCCTGCCGATACTAACGTCACCAACATCGGCCAATGTTGGCATAGCAACGGGACTACAAGTAACACCGAGGACATTGTCAAGGTCGCCTGTTGTCCATGTAAGTCTGATTGTTTTATCATTAAAAGCATGCAATTAATTAATTGAAATTAAAAGTGCACACACGCTATAAACCCCACCAACTGCAACACCAACACCAATAACAATACTAGTGAACCACTAATACCGGTACCAATATCACGAACAACAACACCGATACACAAACTAACAAACAAACAAACACCGCGACCAACAACAAACCAACACATACACTAACACCACCATGCACCATCGCCAACACAAACACTCACACCGACACAAACACACCAACAACATCTCACTACTTCAACTAACTTCTTGTTATCCATAATTGCGCCACTCGATAATTATCCTGATCAATTTTATCGCATTTCCATTGATGCATGAGACAATTATTTATTTAAACAACAACCTTTACACGCTATTACACAGTTTGCCGCCGGCCTATATCTATATAATTACGCTAATAGAAATAATTTGTCATTAAAAAACCTTCGCCCTTTATTAGTCGCCTTGGTTCGTTGCTTTCGACTTTAACCAGATATTTACGTAAAAGGCATTTGTCGAAGGTTCGTTATGTATGGACTTACTTTTTAAAACTGGTAATCGTTCCTGATATAATTACTTATTTAAAGAGACAGAACAGGTTTGGTCAAACTTGATTTTATTAACCAAACCTTGCCACGTATAATTACATAACTAATAGTTATAAGCCCAACATGCCCTACGGGTAGAAAACTCGCAAACGGATAAGTTTAAAGGCTGTTATCATTCAAAAAGCAGCTGTTTAAACACAAGAGGACGCCCTCTAAAACGGATAAGTTTTTAACCATTTCTTATACAAAAATTGTAAATGAGGTGTTTTGTTAAAATATTGGTTTTAATATAGAGAGATCATAAACAACTTATTTAAAAACCTATTCAGTATTATTATGGGTCCCACATTTTCTGAAGAGATTTTGATCAAATAAATGTTGTTTTATCTTTACAAGCACGTGCTCTTCCAACATGTCAACATGTTACACTTAATTTGTCATTACCTCACAAATTAATTCTTGAAGCGCACTCCTAACCATAACTGTACTATCCCTTTAATCACAATTGCTGTGCTATACTTATTGCAGTAAGGCCTGATGTACACCTCTGAAGAAGACCTACCTTACTATATTGATCAATACTTAACTGGTCGGTATTCATTTACTTTATTGGCGAAATGCACTACTTTGATAATTCAAATCATGATTCTAGAAAACCCTTTCATACAAATAAATAATTTGAAACCTTTAACTTTTTCCATATTTGATTTTTAAAAAACATAAATAATCAACCAGAGTAATGGAACGAGCCTCAAAATCCATTACGACACGGATGCACTAATATACGTGTCTCGTGAAAATCACAAACACCACCACCACCACCACCACCGCCACAACCACCGACACGCCATCACTATCCTCATCACCACCAGCACCACCAACACCACCACCACTAACATTACGACCACCACCAACACCATCACCACCACCACTAACACCCCCATCAACACCAAAACCACCACCATCGTCATTACCATAACAATAATTAACCTCTCTTATTTCAGCTGTAAGGTACGGACCACCACCAACCCGATGCGGACCGCCCGGTTTTCCCCTCGGGATGGAAAGCGGTAAGAATGAAGGGGCAATATTTCAATTTTCTAGAAGAAAAAAAAATCATACTCCAGAAACGTCATGATAGAAGGAGAAAGGACAATCATTTATGTGTTTGTTGGTGGTAATATTTTAAAATCATTTTTTACATTTTGTAATTTAAAAACATCGAACGACTTCACATCGAATACCCGATAAATTGTGCATTTTCTGAGTCAAACTTAGGTTGTCAATGACATATTTTAAACAAGAACTTTCGATCGTAGTAGAATCATCGTCGGATTACAAAAATTACGTGCAAGTATATGCATTATCGATCCATTTAAAGTGGCCCTGCAAGCAAAATAATTTACTAATTTTCAAATATTTTAGCTAGATAGATTTTGAATACAAAGTAATCAAAATAACAGATCGTCACATATTTCAACCAGTTCATAAGCATTCCGTTTCTTGCTAAGCCCCGCCCCTTGACATGCTTGATATGCGCGATATTGGGGGCGTGGCGAAATTACGTAATTGCAGGCGGGAGTTGTATTTATCATTACAGACAAACTTGTGCCTGTAGTGACATTACGCTCCGTTTGTGTAATGCGAACACCTGGGGAATTTTCATTTTTGTATACATTTTTAAAAAAATTGATATTTAATGTACCTTGTCAAAGAAAACACTCTTCATATTTGGCTTCTACGTGGAAAATTGCCCACAAAACATCAGTCTAAAAGTCCAAATTTGCGTATTTTTGCTGTTTGGACCACTTTAACTTGTAATGTTCACACTTCACCCAGTCGACTAATCGGATCACAATAAATTACATTTTATCAACTATACACATTCTATCAACCCATTGATTAATCATTGCATATTGTCAAAAAGTCACTTTATTTCGTTAATACCAACACAGGTACTATCCCGGATTCTGCGCTGTCTGCGTCCAGTGCCATCAACAGCGGCCAGACTGCGGTTCAAGCTCGGCTGAACGTCGGTTTAGCTTGGCAATCTTATTACACCACCGGTCAGTGGTTACAGGTTAGCATGCACACAATCCCCTTTGATTAAATGCATGTGATGTTGATGTTATTTATATTGTGTGTTTGATGTTAAACACTTATTTTATGAGTGAAGGTGTTGTGGCACGATCGGATAGGCGCTTGACTGCAAATCACGGGAGCCGGGTTCGAACTCAGATCGCTGTCGCCAATACAGCACTACTCATCAAGGCACTTTATCCACATTGCTGCTCCCCGCCCAGGCATTTGCCAGGTGCAATATCGGTACTTGGCATGAATGAGGGGGGGGGGGGGGGGGGGGGGTGTTGAGAAAAGCATGCGTGCACTATAAAGTAGCACTTGCTGGAATGCTCCACATGGAGTGGAGAAATTGCAAAATAGAGTGCGGAAGGGCATCCAATGGCCGAGTTATAAATAATACAATTAGATGCAAGTCCCTCGTGGAGAAGAGAGCTAAAGAGCACTGAAGAGGCTTACCTGGATGAATACGACTACAAAAAGTAAATAAAAAAAGACCTAAATTCTGTAATAATTCATGTTGATGACAGTTGCAAACCAAATTAAAATAAATTAATGGAAAACGGTACAAACTGCATGTAGGTTTAAAGGGATAGTTGAGTGTTGGTAAAGAGAGTACAGTTTTGGTCAAACTGAATGTTAGTTACCAAAACCTGCACCATTATATTACAAACTAATAGTTATAACTCCTCTATGCTCGAAAGGAATACAAAATTACAAACGACTAAGTAAAAAGCCTGTTATCATTTTGTTAAAAGAAAAAGGGTGCTCTCTAAAAACTCATGGGTTTCAACCATTTTAAATAAGATATTGTGCATGTGATGGTTTGTTGAAATAGTGATTAGATAGAGAGAAAACCTATTGTGTACATTTTTGAAAACAGGAAGCATTTAAAAAAAAATGTAGCGGTTGGTTCAAAGTTATCGAATAATTGTGGGGCATCACAAGTATTAGGAATGGTTATGTTTATGGTTATTTCAGCCGTTTCTGAACCGATGTTGATCTGTAAAGTTAATTTTGTCATTACAATTGTATGCTCTTTCAAATTTTACACTCAGTTTTTCATTATCTCACAAACAATGTATGTTGTGTAGTGCCCTCTATACCAAAACTAAACTATCCCTTTAACGTAAATTGGTATCTTGTCCCCACGTCTTCAAATAGCACCTATTTGACAATATTTGAAAACGTCGTTTTAATAATAATTGGAGTGCTCCATTTTCTTCCTTGAAAGGTCTCCATGGAAACTAATTACGTCATCACCGGTCTGATCACGCAGGGAAATGGGGTCTCAGCGAGTCGATGGGTGTCGTCATACAAGGTTTTATATCAGCTGGACGGCGAGACGGAATGGACCATCTTCCAAGATGAGTACTCGGCCACCGACAAGGCAAGAACATTATAACTAAGTATCGTTCTTATATCCTCGTAAATCATAATGTTTCGCAAATCATACTAATAATAAGGATACAACATGTTTCCAGTAGGCACAGTATTCCAGTATATAAGATGATGACGTCATAATCAAGGGAAATTGAGCATTCCTATTGGTTGATTACCGATACTTAATCCGGTATAGTGAATGGTAAAGTTATAGTACATGTACTATAACTTTACAGTGACGTACAATTTTCCCATAGACCACCCAAACAATTGCGATACAATAATTGTCTTACTATCAATATAACGATATATTCTGGGTGTTGAATAAAACGATATATCGTGTTTCGCATTTTGTGTATTAATGTCAGTGGGCCTATTTTTATTCGATTGTAACCGATACGAAACTAGCGATAGCAAATTTGTTCAACTTTTTCTCGCGGCGGGTGATACAAACAAGTTGCAATTATGGCTACCAGCGAAGAATTTCGGAGGACGATCTCGGACAATTGATAGATAATATGGACTCGAAGAAGACCAAAGTAGTCATTGCGTTCTCTATTCGAGTTGTGTGGTCATATTGTACTGAGAAAGACAGTGATTTTGATGCCATTCTAACGGAGCCAAAGGATAAACTGGTCTAATTTCTACGGTCGTTCTACGCCGAGGTGCGCCAGGGCAACGGGCGGGAGCTATTACGCGAAGCGGTCAGCAATAACAACATTTAGACTAGGCCTATTTTATTTTTTTAAATACATTATAAAGTGTTTTCAAGAGGACCGTGTCAGCGATAAAACATTTGAGGACAAATGTTAATGATTGGCTGATTCGGCATAGGCCTACTACTACTTGGTGAGTAACCATCATTCTTCTTCATTATGAGTAACTTCATGTCACTTGTCATGATCTGTGGTCTACTCTTGGAAATCTATATCACCTCCTGAGTGTCATCATCTTATATAACAATTAATACATGATTCCTGTCGTTAAATATTCCATAATAGACACCTCTACATTTTTAATTTCTCTCGTGCGATTATATTGCACTCGGCCTGCGGCCTCGATGCAATATAATCGCTCTCGAGAAATTAAAAATGTATCGTTGCCTATTCTGGTATATTCAACTCCAAACCATGCACTAATTGTATAATATTACAGCCATGTTTGTCGAATCTCAGTGCCGTCTAATATGTCTAATGATCAGTTATAATTTAGGTCTAACGATGAACCAACGCATGTCATAGTCTATTTTGTTTGGTGTTTTCCTGCATATAAACCTTAATTTTACGGACACTTGCTGATAACCGTTCGAACCTCTCCATCAATATAAGACCCTCAAAAAGTTTTGAAACTGAAGGGAAACTGAAGTTTTGTTCATCTATACAGGGCGACCCTCTAAAAACGGAACGGGGTACTTGCCATAATAAAGACACGTGATGACTATAGGTTAATGGGATAGGGCATCTTTTACAAAGAAATTATACAAAGAACAGTCATTTTGAACGAGTATTTTTAATTTTTATTTAGGATGTCCTAAATGAGACCATGTCAGGTTCCCATTTATGTCAATTTTCACCACGTCATTGCCTGATAAATCGCACTTACTGCCCGTCATAGCATCGAGTAACGATCAATGCGCCATTGTTAGTTTTGCAGTCTCTCGGCACACAGCTGAATGCACACTAATGCGCCTGTCAATTGTTTCTCCGGCCCCCGGGTACCCGGGCACTACCGGGGAATGCGGCCACTCTAAGCTGACAAGTCCCGCCGACTTCCCCGCCGACTTCCCCGCAGGGCAGGGCATATTCGGCGCCGAAGTCCCGGCCCCCATACCACCGGAGAACTTTTCAATCGTGGACGAAGTCCCTGCCCCCATACCGTACATACCGTACATGGTCCCCGCCCGGCAGGGATGTCTGGACTCGAGCCACCGCCGCAAGGCCGTACATGGTCCCCGCCCTGCAGGGATGTCTGCAGTCGAGCTACCGCCGCAAGGCCGTACATGTTCCTCGCCGGCAGGGTCGTCTGCCCGCACAAACCCCCGACAAAACACGGCGAGTACCCCGGTAGTGCCCGGGTACCCGGGGGCCGGAGAAACAATTGACAGGCGCATAACAACGGCTCGTTGATCGATGCTATGACGGGCAGTAAGTGCGATGTATCAGGCACTGACTTGGTAAAAATTGACAAAAATGGCAACCTGACATCAGTCCCGGCTTAGCGCACCAATTACCGCGACAAAATCCATCGGCTGCCTTGGCTAATTTGCATCGAGTAAGCATAATCGGCCCTACTGTGCGAAATAAAGTAAACAAATTGCCAAATGAACCCAATATGTCGAAAATTATAAATATTTAACCCCCAAAAATGTAATAATAATTATAATTATGGATTGATGAGTCCAGAAATGTATTCAAAATCAGAATTGGATCACGAACAATTTGAAAATTTGCTTGTAAATGATACGATAAAAAAGGAACAAAATTCGCTATAGAATTGCCTCAAAATGCATACTTTTCGATAGCTGATCCGCAAAATTTATAATGATAATTTTTTCGAATCGGCATAATATACTCCTTTATCTACCTACGAAATTTCAAGAAAATATGCGCCCGCCCATGGATATGTCAGAAAAAAATAGATGACCATGTCAAAACCAAACTGTACGTCTATGTGCACGGCCGATTTCGAGTGTATAGTCCCACGTGTTCATCTTCACACCTGTATCGCGCGGCAGAGTCATGCACTCGGCTCCAGTCCCACATGTATGTGCGTGTAGTGTGAATGCGCATAGTTCCCTTCATTCGTAGAAGTTTGTCATTAATCAATATTATATCCCTCATAAGATCGTTTTACCATTGTATTTGACAAATGATAGTTTTGGACAACACGCGCAATCCCCGCGCAAACATGTGACCGGGCTGTTAGCAAAAAATTAACACTAAAAGTTCGTTACGCGTTCGTCCCATAGATCATGTGTTTAAGCAAAATGCACACGCGATCAAATTTGTGCAGTACTCTATGGCGCACACGTTCTAGTCACGTGATTGACATTGCTGGTAAAAACTAACACCCTGGGAAGAAGAACGCCAAGACAGCCAATAAGCACTTCAGTGGGAGCGCTAGCACGCATTCATCGCGTATGTGCGCAACTGCCAGCGCGTTGGTGCGCACTCAGTTTTGCGTCTTTATGATTGTGTGCGCAAAATAACAATGACTTTAAGCGTATTAGATGCGCCGTGGTTCTGGAGGCTCATACTGGCTTCTTTAATGTCGATTGATTTTTATATCAAAATTTACAAGCGATTTATGAAATATTCAGAGATTATCACTTATTTTGCTATAAGCTGAACACAATCACTGATATTGATGAGTGATATAAAACAACTAACGAATGTGCTTGATTGTGATAGGCAATCTATTACCTCGGTGGGCTCAAAATGACTATTACCCTCAGCTACGCTTCGGGTAATAATCATTTTGAGCCCACCTCGGTAATAGATTTGACTATCACAAGAAGCCCATTCGTTAGTTGTATACAATGTTCTTATTGGATCACAATAGCCTCAGATGGATATGAGGAATTCTGAGATTTTTTAAGACCAAAGTTATACATTTGATTGAACCACAATCTTCCCTCTTATAGATTCCATCCTCTCCCGGCCTGCCCCTGGCCCCCCTTTCCATTCAACCCCACATTTCCCAGGTATTCAAACCTGAATATTTTGGACGTATCGACACAAAAAATCTGACATTTGTTGCTTTCATTTTCACTTTATATTGTGCATTTTTATTTCGGATTTTGAGCAATAAAATTGAATGTTAATACATCTTAAAGAGTTTTATAAAATGATTGTATTTGTCTTTGTGTTTTTTTAACCCATAAACTGCTAAACTTCTGTGTATTAGTACCACGAACTGCTGAGCATATTTTTAGGTACAGAGTGGAATTTGTACTTCAGTTTCCTAACAAATTGTATAAAATCATAGGAAGGTGCTATGGTTGTAAATGAGGTATCATTTGAAAGAGTATGACATGTCCTAAATTATGAACAATATTTTGTGGTTATAATATGTGATGTAATTTGACACCCTTTTACGTATTATTTAGTTCAAAGAAATACATAAGACTTAGTTGTGTAATAGTGATCTTTCTTACAAAACACTACCAGAAGATGTTTCGTTTTTCTCAATGGTTTCAGGATCAGATATTAAGTAGATATTCATAATCATTTTGTGAAAATTTAATTTGTTCAAGCTCATTATTTTTCTTAAAGGGGACCACCAGGCAAAGAACAACACATTATTATATGTTTTGGTACCGTTTTGTGATATCAAATAGATTCCCAACATTTTGCAAAGGGGTGTGTAATTCATAAACAAAGCAATTAATTTCCACCACTTACGGAACCACTGCTATTTCCTGGTTCCATACGGGCCAACCATTTGCGAGTGCGCCAATGCTATTCACGCGCACGTTTGTAGACAATAGATTCCCGGGCGATTCTTTCGCTATGCAGGCACATCGCAATTCACCGCACAGTACGCACACATCGCAGTCTTCGCAATTCAGACCGCATGAACGCATGCTTTAGAATGGTGATGCGTTTCCAATTATTTTTTTTTTCTGGAAACATATTTTTGTGAACTTGTTGATGGAATGGAATACTAAAGATGTTACCTTTCTTTAATAAGAATATTATTTTTGGGTGGTGGTACCCTTTAAATCATTTTTTTCATATTTTTGGTTCCGGATGTCAAATTACTCCAAAAAGTGGTCAGCTGTTGTATGTTAGTCGAATTCACTACAATAATCTTTTTTTGTTTGTTGCCATACTGTCACCATCACCAACATCATCATCATCATCATCATCGACATCGTTATGGGCATCGTCCCCATTGTCAACAACACCATCAACATTACCTTCATGATTATCATAATTATCAGCATAATCATCGTCATCATCACCATCATTATCGACATTATCATCACCATCGACATCATCACCACCGTCATCGTCAAGATCACATCATCATTGTCACGATCATAACACGATCATCACGGCATCGCCACGATCACGATCACGATCACGTCATCGCCACGATCACTTCATCGTCACAATCATATTCGGCATCGTCATCACCACCATCACTGATTCATCAAAGTCATTGTGATGATCACTTCAAAATCACAATAAATCCTATTATCAGTATTTCACAAAAATAAATCAAAAGTTTGAACAAAAATGTAGTGAATATAATCTCCTTTTGTTATTTTATAATAATCACAAGCCAATTGAAATTATACTATAACACAGTATTTCATGTGATGAAAATATGTATCAGTCAAAAGAAATTGATGATACAATTCTTTCAAAATTCCTTGGATCATCTGCTCTGCTTTTTGTTACAATTACTACAAGAGGTACATGGTCTTCCGGAATGGGCAAGTTCGGATATTAACATGCACGCCATCCTGTAAAACAGAAATGTAATCTTCTTCTTCTTCTTCGGGTTAATCTGCAGGGATTCAACTGTGATGGAGGCCAAATGAATTATGAAGGATTTCCACGCAGTTCAGCGCTGCTAGGTTTCTCTGTGCCGACATCAGGTGGTGGCTCAACAATGCTCTGCTCAGGAACTACTGAACAAAAAGAAGGAAAACAAATCATTTGCACAAGCTTTTCTATAATATAACGTGACATGTCATATGATTTGATTTTGTTTTAATTGTGCACACAACAAAGTCTCTTTTGAATAATACAGTCATGCAAACGTGCACTCATCTAATAGCTTACTCAAGACATTTTAAAATCATGCAACAATTAATAAAAGTCATACAGACACAAAGTAACTTTGAATATGATAAATGTCAATTTAATAATGAAATTAACCTTCCTCTATCAGGTAAAGTGCGTCACTAAAACATGTTACGAAAACAGGTTCTCTAGAATATTGTCATAATAATTTCATGGCTTCCATGACATTAAATTTAAGAACTGCAAGTATTATTCATAACACCAATGATACATATCTCCATGAAAAGTGAGGCATTTAATCAAGCATGTGGGATGCTACATGATAATGTAGTTTCATAGTAGCATGGGCGCACATCGTGGGATGTCACCAATGTAGCAGGTCTGCACCGATAGCCGCACTCAATTACTGTACTACAAGAAGGTATAATTCTAAGGAGATACATGTATGATGTACACACTTGTGTGTGTGTGTTCATATTTTTGTTTTATTACAAAGCACTTAATACAACTCACTTGTTTTGTAAGAAAGAAAAATTGCATTTGAACAGTGCCCAGCTCAAATCAAATAGCATGTGTTTGGTGTCAATAAAATATGACTATTTACTAGATACTGCTATTAACATTTAAGTATGATAAATAATGCATCCGAGTGATCCGACCACTTTGTTGGGCGGAGGCATAAAAAAAAAATTTGCCAACATACAGAAATTAAATTCATACGTGTAGAAAAAATTGTAATTGGTTTTGTAAAAAAAATCCTACTGATTTCATTTTGAAAATATAAAAGGTTATATATTCTCATCAAATAAAAAATATAGGCTATACAAAGCATGATACAATCTATAACATCATTCATACCTTTGAGAAGAGGAATATGAAAGTGCAGGATCAACGATGAGGCACATCTACTTAGTAGAAGGTCCAGAGGGGACGGGACGTGACGATGAACAGCATCCAACAAGGGCGCACATCGTGGGATGTCATCGATGTAGCACTATAGCAGGTCTCCAACGATAGCCGAACCTGACTACTGTAAAAGTAAAAACAAGAAGATATTTAAGGAGATATGTGTGTGTGTGCGCGTGTGTGTGTGTGTGCGTGTGTGTGTGTGTGTGTGTGTGTGTGTGTGTTTGTGTGTGTGTGTGTGTGTGTGTGTGTGTGTGTGTGTGTGCGTGTGTGTGTGTGTGTGTGTGTGTGTGTGTTCGTATTTTTTTTAATCACAGCTCAATTGTTCCGGTGAGTAACACAAATAAATTTCATTGGAACAGGGTCCTTAAATCAAATAGAATGTGGTTTTGGTGTTAATAATTAACAATTAACATTATGAAGATTTTAAAAATATGACTAATAATGCTTCTCCTGCCACTATGTTGGCGGAAGCATAAACATAATCAATTGCCAACATACAGAAATTGAATTCATACCTGTAGAAAAAATAGTAATTGGTTTTGTAATTAATAGAAAAACACTGATTTCAATGCATGTCAATACACTTACAATATCACCCAGTCACAATATTTAAAAATATAACAATAACATCATGCCTTTGGAAAAATGAGTGGAAGATTGTAAGTTAATGACAACAGAGTTGTTTAAAATACGTTTCAGATATGAAGCAGTATAGCCAAATGGTCAAGCATAGATCGACATTCTTTCTATGATTCTAAGAGAGTTTTTCTCAACAATTATCACCAGCGAATACGCATTCATCATTCACTCGGACACACTCGCACTCACAGCCACGGCCACAGCTACAGCACAGACCACAGCACAGACCACAGCACAAACCACACATACACAGCACAGAACTTGTTTTGATTCTTCCCATGATGATCATGATCGTTACTTTCGCAAAACTGCTTCAGAAATGTGTGAAAAATAATTTAATTCGCATAATTTCGATTATAAATTACAAAATCTCTCAAAATCGAACGATAAACGTGGAAACTTACCGTATATTGTGGGCTCACATGTCGAAATTTTAAAGGTGATCAGCTGTGAACAATAACAAACTGCACACGTTTTGCATCGCTCTGGCTTGAACGCATGCGCAGTATCCTCACCGAACGAATGACGTCATATGAAATGAGTTCGCTGACTACAAACTTCCATGTTTAAGGGCTATATTCAATAGCTATTTTCTCAAAAACTGCTGTTTGATCCCAGCTAAACATTTCAGAGAATTTGCATTGAACCCTCATAAATATGCATGAGAAAGATCGAGATCTCTGCACACCGTACATGGATATGTCAGAAAAAAATAGATAGTATGTTTTCCGTGTCTCTGATTTCATAACATGTTGATATCTCATGACTTATTCCATCAAATTTCTTTCTTTTTTCAGATGAGTATCAAGTTTGTGTAAATTGTAGATCACATGGAAAGTTTTAGGGCAAAATTCTGAAGCTAGGCGATGCAATCAGAATGTAACGCTTTTCACTTTTGAAAACACGTGTTCGGACGTTACGTATTCAAAAGGTTCGGTGCGTTAATGAGATGCACATTGGGGTGTTACGCCGGGACTGACATGGTGTTACTAATGCTAGGTTTACATCATGTCCCCGGCGGCCACGGCAGCCCCGTTTGCCCAAAACGTAGTGCGCCGTGAGATTTTGACAAATTTTTCCTCTGTATTCAAGTTTTGTTAGGTCTTGCCAAGTTTTCTCACGGTCTATCACGGTCTACCACGGTATCCGTGACGGGCCGTGGGGGAAAGAGCCCCTTCCCCCCACTCATGGTGCGTTTACACCATGTTCCTGGCGGCCACGGCAGCCCCGTTTCAGACCACCGTGGACAAAACGGGATGGACGTGAGACAACGCGGGGGGACGGAATGGGCGAACGTGACAGGCCGCGATTGCCGTGGATGCCGGGCCAGATTTTTAAACTGTCAACAAATTTGCCACGGCAGTCACGGTGCGGATGAGAAGCCTAGCAGGCCCAAGTAAAACGGGGTGAACGCAACCAAAACGTGACAGTACGTAATAGGCCGTAACAAAACTTGGAGGCTGTCCGTAGTAGGACGGGAAAGGACCGTGAGATGTCGGGGAATGTCTTCCCGTCCTACTACAGACAGCCTCCAAGTTTTGTTACGGCCTGTCATGTTTTGTTGCGTTCACCCCGTTTTACTACTGCCTGCTACGTTGCCGCGGCAAATTTGTTGACAGTTTAAAAATCTGTCCCGGCATACACGGCAGTCACGTTTGCCCATTCCGTCCCCCAGCGTTGTCTCACGTCCATCCCGTTTTGTCCACGGTGGCCTGAAACGGGGCTGCCGTCGTCATGTTTCCTTATTTCATAGATGACAACTAAACAATTATTTCAAAGGGAAATAATCATGATAGACAATAACAAAAAAAAATAACAATAAGCGTAAATTCATTGATTACAGTTGACTTTCTGAAGTTCTCGAGGAGTTAACATTGGGGTTAACATGTATCCATTTTCTCACACTCTGTGCACAGATCTTTCCCGGAAACTTTGACGGCGAGTCGCATGTTGTCCACACTTTTTGGAAGCCCATCATCGCGAGATATTTCAAAAATCCAGACCAACACGTGGAAGATCTATGTATCCTTGAGATTAGAGCTGATAGGGTACGGACCTGTGAATAGCAACCTCGGTGAGATAAATCATTATTGAATTATGTTGCACTTTTCTGCGTAGATTTATCATGCATTTCATATATGCGATTCATTGCATTCATTGAATAAATTTCGCGACTGAACATTCGCGTGACTTCACTGCACTATATAAACATGTGGCGTAGCGAGGTCCGACTGTTAGGGCCGGGAAGAGGAGCATGCACACTCTACGTTTTTCTTTAATTTCAAGAACCTTACACATTATGTATTGTATGTGTTTGGGGACCAGTGGCGCCGATTCCATCCGAAAACACAATGCATTGGGGGGGGGGGGGGGGGGGGGGGGGGGGGGGCGAGCATTGTTTGTGAAAAATGCTCTGCCCCCCCCCCTCTCCCCCCCCCCCCCCTCCCCCCCCCCCCCCCCCCAATGCATTGTGTTTTCGGTGGAATCGGCGCGCCTGTTGGGGACTATAGTTTAATGAATATCAACCCTCTATTCACATTATGAATAGCGACCATCTTTGCCTAATGGATAAGGACCACCGATATAAATTCTGGATATAGCATAAGCACGCTATACACTCGTATATACACTGCTGAATGCGCGCCGTTGAAGCCGCCGCACAAAACCGGAAGTAGTTAAAAATACACCCAACTTCTGAAATCCCCCTTTGGCTCCCGTGTTAATTTGAGCATTTTAATGGCCTTATTACTCGACATAATGCAATCCTCTGTTGCGGTTGACTGAACGATCAGATAGTTTAGATATATTATAGAAGGAAATCTTACTGGTGAGTAATTTTTCTAAGGGTGGGAAGAGCTTAGTTCCAAAAGGCCCTAAATCCACTTTCCATTAAAAAAAATGAGTTAACGATATCAGCACATTAATGAGCTACGTACCTATCTAGAAATCGAAATTTTAGGACGAATTAATCGATCAAAATAAAAATATGGAACATTCAATTTTCATATTCCCGTAAGCATGTGTACAAAGTTGGATTTTCTCCGAAATTGACAAAGTGGATTTAGCGCCTTTTGGAATTAAGCTCTTCAGTAATGTGAAATATTCACCTATTTCATTACACAGTAAATTGTGTAACTGGTCGAGTGGTTCCAAAACATATCTTCTTGACCCTTTTTTTTGTAATAAAACTGGTTCATAAACAAATTACATATGAAGAGCTCATTTGCAAAAGGGGTTAGATGCACTTTTCAACTTTGGTGTAAAGCAGGTTTCTTTGTCAAACTTGGAAACATGCCTATGGTAATATGAAAATTGAACTTTCTATATTTAGATTTTGAGTGAGTAAATTGTCCTAAAATTTGGATTCTACATAGTAACGTAGCTTATTAATGTACTGATATCGCTAACTCAATTTGTATGGAAAGTGGATCTAACCCCTTTTGCAAATGAGCTCTTCATATTTGAAATGACTCTTATGCCCGGCGCAGACAGAGCCGACTCGACTGGTTGTCATTCCGATCGGTTCAGTTTTCAGTGCCTCGCGACACACAATTTGCCAGTCGAGAGACAGTCGGATGCCAGTTGGGGCCGATTCAACGCGATAAATCTGCTCCGACCGACCGGGCCCAACTCTAGCCTGATGTAAACCAGTCGGATCGGGTCGAGTCGGCTCTGTCTGCGCCGGGCTTAAGTTGCCGTTCCTATCAGATTTCACTAATAGGTTTTAGAAATTGGGTGTAGTTGTACAAAAAAAAAACTGTCACCGGCTTCATGATGAGGGCGCTGTTGCTATATCCAAATCCAATATTGTTATATCGATGATAGGGACCCTGCTAATGTTTGGATGTTTGGTGGATAACGAACTCATATGACTACTGCCCCTAATATAAATCATTAAAGGGGAAGGAACTCCTAGCCTTTTGACTTACTGGATGTGATGAGAGCATAACTCTTGTCATTTCTAGTCACTTATTTCCTCATGAATATTCCCAATAATGAAAATAATCAATATTTTATGGCCCACTGTCGTCTGCTTTCAATGCCAACAGGAGGCGGCCATTTCTTCAACTTCTCGAGGTGAAATGACGTGTCAGGCGGAGAACAATAGCGGGTTACGATAATGCTCCGCCTGCCACGTCATTTCACCGCGAGTAGTTGAAGAAATGGCCGCCTCCTATGGGCATTGAAAGCAGATGACAGTGGTCCATAAAATATTGATTATTTTTGTAATCGGGAATATTCATGAGGAAATAAGTGACTAGCAATGATAGTAGTTATGCTCTCATCACATCCAGTAAGTCAAAAGGATAAGGGTTAATTCCCCTTTAATAGCGACCCGAGCAATATGAGCATACAAGCAATATGAGTATGACCCCTTTGCATAGCGAGCTGATCCCAGGGGCCTGCTTCCTGAAAAGCTCTTTAATAGGACTGGTAAGATCGTCTCAACTGGCTCGTGACTGTGACTGATCTACGGACATACGGATGGCGTTTGTTACGATCACGAAGGGCTGGACGTATAATAGCAAAGACGCTTTCATGCGTACGAACATAGTTATTAGCCTTTCATGAAACGGGCCTATGCATCCCAGCTCGATTTTGACAGAATTGTCATCGTTGTTGTCGTTGTTGCCATTTATATACTTGCGTTGTCATTTACCTCTCTGTCAACATGATTCCTTGCAGCTGAACTTGAGAGCAGCGATGGGCGATGCATCCCGGCTCGTGGGGAACCACTCGGGATGAAAGACGGCATCATTCCGGATTCTAATCTGACGGCATCTACGGAGTATACAAGCAATTTTCCTGCATGGAAGGCGAGACTGGATTACACAGGGTCCTACAGTCCCTGGAAACCTAAGCCGGATGATGCAGACCCTTGGGTGAAGGTACTTGGTCATGCACGTCATTATCATTGTCATTTTCATTGCAACTATCATTGCCATTGCCACGTACTGTCAATGTCATATCCTTGACAGTGTCATTGTTATCAATGTCGTGTTTTATTGTCATTGTCAATGGCGTAGCTAGGGGAACACAGAGGCCCTCCAATAATTTCCCCCCTAACAATAAACAAGGCGATAGCTGTAAAGTGTCTTGCCCACTTGCGTGCATTCATGCAACATTGGACCTCATTTGACCGTTGACCTACTTATGTGACCTTTGACCTACTTATGTGACCTTTGACCCCCAGAATATCACGGAGGCCAATATAGAGCACCTACCAATCAAGTTTGGTTACAAACAGATTCAGGGTTGGAAAGTTATCAACCCTAATATACTCTTGCAGGTAAAATTTCACATTGGACCTCATTTGACCTTTGACCCAAGAATATCATGGAGGCCAATATAGGGCACCTACGATTCAAGTTTGGTTACAAACAGATGCAGGGTTGGAAAGTTATCAACCCTGATAGACTCTTACAGGTAAACTTTCACATTTGACCTTTGACCTACTTATGTGACCTTTGACCCCATAATATCATGGAGGCCAATGTAGGGCATCTACCAATCAAGTTTGGTTACAAACAGATGCAGGGTTGGAAAGTTTTTCAAATTTTGTAAGCGTCACGGACGGACGGAGGACGGAGGACAGACGGACGCAGGACAGACGGACGCAATTTGGATCCCTTAGTCTCCCTCCACCTACGGTGGGCTCGACAAAAACAAACATAAGAGGAAAATCTGTGTCAAAATAAAGAAATAATGTACATAAAGTGTATCCCTAATCATTTGCGTGCCCTCCCGATCAGTCCGACCACGCTACGCCCCTAGTCAGTATCATTGTCAGTTACATATACATTGCCATTGTCATTTTCATTGTGATCGTCACTGAAATTGGCATTGTCATTGGCATTGTCATTGTTATTGTCATTGTCATTGTCATTCTCATTGTCAGTGCCTCATCTATTGCCATGTCCTTGATCTCGTCGCTATCTGACCTCAGGTCGACCTCGGAACTAACCGCATGGTGACCGGAATCATAACCCAGGGCCGAAGCGGAGCCAACGAATTGGTTACGTCTATGCAGATTGCTTACTCGCGCGATGACACCATATGGACTTACGTGGGGGAACTGCACTGCGGAGAACGGAAGGTGAGAGTTTACAATTATGAGTCACACTTTCCCTTTAAAAGGATCAGTAAAAATTGTCACACAATTAACACACACAACAATGATAGCTTATTTATATCAGATATGATGACGTCATAATGAAGGGAAATTGAGCAGTCATATTGGTTGATTACCGATGCGTTATCCGGTATAATAGCGAACGTACTACAGTCCTGGTGTAAGCCCCGTCCCGGTGGAAACGGGGTGATGTGTTACACGGACTCTGAAATATTGAGAGAAGAAGCAACTTGATGTTTAACTGGCATCACACTGTAACACAATGATTTATTCAAATCAACAACATTTAAATAACTTGACACAAATTACATAATCATACACACATACTCAAAAGCTTCCAGGTCCGAACAATGATTCTACATAATACACAGCTAACACGTCACTACCACACATGAAACTAATCAAAGATATTTATATTTATAGTTTAACCTAAATAGTGCTAGCATATAAATATATAATACCATATAAACTATAATTTATCTTCAAATCTGACTAGATCAATTATTAATCAGGTCATTCTAAAAATCAACAATCGTTAATTCAGTGTATGAGCTTCACTCATTATCAACTATTAATTGAATTTCTCTAAAATCATGTGTGTGATATGTCCCTTACCAAACAAAACTGCTTATTAAGCAGTCCCCAAGCAGTCACTAAACCTTCGACCACATCAGACTGCTTAACCCAAGCAGTCATGGTTTTTGAAGACCTTCTTTTAAGCAGTCCTGAATTGCGACTGCTTAAATAGGTAGTCAGAGAAAAGAAGGCCTTCATGCTAAGCAGTCGAAGAGTTGGCCCTTAGTAGTCGAACGTTGAAGGCCTAATTGAAGACCTTCTTGTAAGCAGTCCTAAATTGCGACTGCTAAAATAGGTAGTCATAGAAAAAAGGCCTTCATGCTAAGCAGTCGAAGAGTTGGTCCTTAGTAGTCGAACGTTGAAGGCCTATATAATTACATGAAGGCTTATGGCAGTTGGAAATTTGGGGGGAAAATACTGCCCATCATGCATCTGCGATAATTGAAAGTCAATGGGAGCATGCATGCAGTCTACTTTAGCTACTCTGCCAGTAGAATTTTCAAATTTTAGGTAAGATTAACTGTCTACTTTCATCATTCCTACATGCAGGAATTACTAACAATTCTTTGTAACACTATTAGGCCAAAGTGTATCATATAATCACTAATAAACTGACTTGAATCAATCATTACATGGCAGTGCTATATATTTCAAAATAACACTACAGTCCCACTCATTGAGTTTTGTGTGGCTTATTTTTTTCAATGTATGCTTGTGGATTTACAGATTATTTATGCATGCATGTTTTGTAACTTGTATTTGGTTCTGGCTATACAATTTCCAACATTTTGCTAATTAATTGAATAAAAACGCAATGCTGCATGAAGTGAAAATTTGGCCTGATATTATATAGTTCATACCTCAATAATTACTTGTTGATTGCTTATATAGCAAGATACAGTGTTAAAGCTTCAGGTTAAGCAGTCGACCGCCTAATTAGAGCTTCAGGTTAAGCAGTCGAACGCCATATTAGAGCTTCATGTAAGCAGTCAAATGCTTAATTAGAGCTTCACGTAAGCAGTCGGAAGGCCTAATTAGAGCTTCAGGCTAAGTAGTCGAAGGCTTATTAGAGCTTCGGATTAAGCAGTCGAATGCTTATACTGAAGCAGTCCGTACCTTATTTGCATATTAACTTGTCCGAATGAAGGCTTATAAGCCTTCGAATGCCTCGCGCCACAGCCTTACGGACTGCCTTCGACTGCTTATAAGCCATCGAAGGCTTGTGTGCAATTGAAGACCTATCTGCGACTACTTATGGGAATGCTTAGCGAATGCTTAGCGAAGGCCTTCTGTTTGGTAATGGTACACATATATAATCAAACCATTCTCAAAACTATACATAAGGGAGCTAACTTAAGCATATATCTGCTATATAATCCCAGTGACCCCTGCACATTTTCAATGGGTCTATTCATGGCTACTGGTCATAAACTTCAGCTTTAACCCTAGCACACTCGCACAAAAGAGCGGGGCCTGAGTGTTGGCAAACACTATTGTGCCTAATCCAATACCCCTTTTTGTACTGACCATGGACTTCCTGTACTGTGCTGGCTATACTAACCCTATTCATGTCCCAAGCTAACAATCTCGTCTAAATTTACTCTGACTTACATGAACTTCCAACTTACAAGCTAGCCATTACTAATACATGATATACATTACATGTGCAATATTAAGCAAATAATTACCGTTGGTGAAGGTGATGGGACAATCTATCACTTCCAAGGCGATCTGGATCGCTGAGGAAAGATAGCGTATACATTCAGATCGCCGAGGAAGTGATAGATTGCCATCGCCTGAAACCAAAAGGTGATTATTTGCTTTATATTCCACATCGAACGGTAGATCTAGTCTATAAGCAGGCCTAGTCTAACGCAAGTCTTAATTACAGCTGTTACTAACTACTCTAGTACTAGGTTTGATCTACTTACCAACATCAATGTTATTCCAATTTCCAATGTGTATGTTGTTTCCAGCATTCGCAATAATCTTGGAACACTTTACTTTCACTCTCAAGCAAAAAAAGTTCCATTTCAGCTCCGTTAGAACTCAAATCTTACGTCGAACAACAGAACAAGCAATTAAACAATAACAACGCAGCAAACCTAACCGTGTACTGTTATACTAATATGTACGATACGTATATGCATACACAGTGCATGCATAGCGTATGAGCTTAAAACAGTGTGCTACGTACGTGTAGTAGTGTACATGCACAACGAATACAATTAAATTTGTAATTCGCGCGCATAGAGAACCCCGCCACATCATTTGGGTACGGAATTTGACTAGCCACACACGAGCTCCACAGTCAAGTCAATGCAACCGCAGTGAACGTGCGTTGCACTCACTAGATAGTACTTTTTATCTAGTGAGTGCAACACACTTTCACCAAAGATATCTACAGAGTGTAACGAAGTTTTCTTCTCCCATCAATGATGGGCGAAACTATGCTTCATCACGTGATTAACTTTTGACCAATCGTAGAGCAAGATTCTTAGTATGTGGAATATAATGCTTAATATACACAATTTCTCTATGTCAAAAAATAGGACAATTGGATATAATAACCTAGATCCTATCTCCACTAAGGCAAACCTATGCATGAACATAGTTATGTAAGTTAGGTAAGTATCCAAACAAATCATATTATGACTATTACTGCTTCAAATAGTTTCTAAGTTTATAATATCAATATATTTACTATTTAAGTTTCCAAATACATTCAATATAGCTTTATACCAGAACCAATATAGCTGTATACCAGAACCAATAACGATATACCCATCAACCTAGGACAACACAAATTATGTTTAACAAGAATTTCCCTTAGTAACAAATCCCTAAACCACTTGACTAAACTGACTAGAATCTACCACGAACATACAACCGTCATGACCAATACGACTAAGTATTATACATCAAAAACAAAGACAACATGCCACTTTGATAACTTTTCTGGGTGAGATACCCTTGTTCAATCATTACCGCCATCGATAGCAGGGCTCTACCGAATTGACCTGAGTAATGCTTTAGTGTAACCAAATCATATCCAAAGCGGTTACTGTTTCCCAAAACTATACTTCATCCAAACTAGTTCAGTGGTATAACATGGCAAAATGGGTCAAGGAAAAGCATTAAATATCAAAATGTATCTTTTACAATAAATTAATTAATTACGTGTACATGAAGTAATACATGGTTGGTTACTATTTGGTAATTACAGTCCAAATAAATGTTGCAAATATAGAAAGATTGGGATGTCTTACCTGAAATATTGAGAGAAGAAGCAACTTGATGTTTAACTGGCATCACATTGTAACACAATGATGCCAGCATGCTGCAAGCAGAAAGCCAACTGCAACTTCTATCAATAGGGCCACTCCATTGAATTACGGGGGTGGGGTTTAAAAGAAATGTATGGGAGTGTAGCCATTCATATATCTCTTACTATATGTGACCAAATAATGTACTATAATATCAACAGAATGATAATCTAACTTGTACCTTATACAAAAAAATTATCATATTAAATCAAACAATCTCACAAATATATTATCTATTAGTCCATGTGGACAACTCCATTATTGTGAGAGGGGTAGCTTTCCGAACCATAGACTGGGTCTATTACAACTAAAATGTACTATCTACAAGGATGAGTAAATCCATGTATGAGGGGTTTCTACATGTATATACTAAAACAACAACAAAAAATAGTGGGGGCCTAATTTCAGGGGGGCCTCACACTGGTAACGTGCACTATAACTTCAATTTATGCAGGCTATGTGTGTACAAATTTCCCATATAACAATCAATTACTCAAAAATAATCATCTTATATAACAACTAGAACATGCTTCTTGTCGTTAAATATTCCACAATACACACCTATACATTTTGAATTTCACTCGTGCATTTATATTGCACTCGGCCTGCGGCCTCGATGCAATATCAAATGCACTCGAGAAATTCAAAATGTATTGGTGTCTATTCTGGTATATACCCTCTGGTATATTAACTCCAAACCATGCACTATTTGTATAATAATGTATTTTGTCAAGTGAAATGATATTCAATTTATCCTATTAAATTGTTTTAATTCTCATTTTGACCCTATGATCATCCAGGTTTTTGCGGCTAACTATAACTATTTCAGTCACGTGGAGACAATTTTTCCTGAGCCCGTTATCGGCCCGTTACGTCCGCATACATCCGCTCACATACTTGGGCCAAATTGCCTTGAGGTTTGAAGTGCTTGGCTACTGAATTCACAACATGAGATATTTATTTAATATCTAGGAGCTGGAGCCTGCAGCAGCATAAATTTTGATAACAATCGCACTGTATTTGGATAATATAATTTAAGAGCTAGGCAAAACGATATGATTCTTAGAAAAAAATAGCTCATTTCCCAGGTAAAATAGTTATCTGTCGGTCAACTCAGACATTGTTACATATATACGTGCAGTCATTGTAGGTATTGTCCCATATTCATGAAAGCCCGCTAGTTTAGTTAATTGCTAAGTCTATTTTTGGATGTTGTGGCTACGAATTAAATACAAGCTTATTTTAATTGCTAGTATAGGGTTAACTTAGTGGGTACCTTCGGCCAACCCATCTAACCCTAGTTAGGGACTAGGAAAACACAATGTTGCTCAATAAACTGTACATTTAAAATACAGTTAGCAAGCAGCTAAGCTAGCGGGCTTTCATGAATATGGGCCCAGAGAGCTCATCGTATCATGATATCCAATGTTAGTATAAGACGATTTTCGGAAGTAAATCCCTTCTTACATCTATCATCTGCAAATATTGTTTGAGCTTTAGTATATACAAAGCAGCCTTTTGATAAAATAAAACTCTTAGGCCAGAATATTCATCAGTGGCTAAAAAGACAGAAGTTACCAGTAACTTGTTTTACTGTTTCACACGTGTGGATTTTCTTAAGCCCATTGATGGTTGCCATTTCCCATACATTATATTTGTGTGTTTTTCTAAAGGGACTTAGTAACATTGTCCAAATCCTAACAATCCAATTGGAATTCTAGCGGTTCTCTCATACCTTGTTCTATTAGTATTAACAATAAAAGCATGGGACATGTTTCGATTTTCAAATTTCCATTTTGTTCAAAAGATATATACGATTGAAGTGTTCAGAAATTATCTACGGGACCTTTTCAGCCGTGAGCAAAGTAAGTGCAATAAGTAAGTGAATATCACTTTGCATTTTCGCTCATTTCTCGGCCAAATAACATCCACTAAACTTGAAATGTTCACACATTACTTTCTGGACATATCGGATTAACCACGCATCACTTTTTGCACTTGTCAACAAAGTTACTATATCCCTTTAATAGTACAGTCAAATCGTAATCAGGTCAAATGGTTTATTTGACATACAAGTCGTAGTATAACCCGTCACCAGTAACATTACATGTATGTTAAGGTGCAATATGATTCGAACAACTCCTGGTAATTTATTTTTTTTCTTTTTAGTCTAGACTAATGTTAAAGCCAGTGGCGCAGCGACGGGGGGGGGGGGGGGGCGCACGTGCCCCCCCCCCCCCCCCCCCAATAATTTGGGAAAAAACAATAGAAAACATAAGGGAACATTTTTTGAAGAAGAAAAAATACATAAGGTGTGCCCCCCCAATCATTGTGCGTGCCCGCCCCCCCCCCCCCCCACCCAATCAGTCCGACCACGCTACGCCACTGGTTAAAGGAGGGGCGCAATCCCGGCTTTGATTCAGCTTTATAGCTTTGAATATGTGCCTTTATTGATATACCACATTCTTTTTTTTTTTTTATCCTTAAATTGGGCAAAAAAGGAAAATTTCATGCACATTTTTGGCTCTTTTTCGCGTCGGCGTTCCATACTCCTAAAAAAGTAATTTTAGCGGAGCGATGAGCTCATGAGTCATGACGTCACCTGCAGGCAATAACACGGAAGAGCGAGAATTGTTTACAACGTGGTTCAATGCAAACACTTTGACTTGCTAGTAATACAAACTCGTATTGCTTGAAAATTGAGGATTAACTGAAATTGCCTCAGGAATGAATTTTAGCAAGATGCAGCAACACATCTAAGGAAAGTATTAGCCTGCACCGTTTTCCATAAGGATCCACGTATGAGGCGGATTTAGAACTCAAAGGTTAAATTAACGAGGGCCGACTGGGAAGGACCTAGCGAGTGTGTGCAGGTCTGCCAGAGTTTCGGGGGGCCGCGCGGCAAGACAGGTTATGCTCTCGCGTGCTAGCTGCCGCGACAACTACCTATTACAAGTTCTGAAAAGTAACGAAAATGCAAGATTATTACGATCGCACCTATTCTAGACTATTTCTTAATTTACTTACATGTTTGCATGGCTTTTCAAACAAATACAAGAACGATTACCTTAGATGGACTAATCTATCACTTTCGTGGCCTCTTTGACAATGTTTATTGTTTTTTTTCTCTGTCGGCATTCTAATGCCGACAGAGAGAAAAAAAACAAATGAACTGAACTTAGCGCTCTTTTGTAGTTTTGTTGTTAATTTGCAAACGGCGTAGACTACGTGTATGATATCGATGCCCAGAAATTGATTGACTATGTTCAACCTCCCGTACGCTCGCCAACGACTTGAGTTTTGGATTTGTTTACCTCGGGGAAAAGTAATATTTTGCTCAAAACTGAGGTAATTCTGAATGTTCTGTAAATATATTTCCGTAAATATTGTTAAATAGATCCATCAAAGCAATGATGCTTGTCATTTTATTGCCGCATAAAAAGATGAATTTGAGTGCGAAACACCGCATTTTTGTACACCATGTTTTGAGACGTGATCGGATGAAGCCGCCACTTATTATGGTTAGGCTAGGCCTGGGCTAGCCGCAGCGCTCGTGCGTGCTGATGGCCGGAATACCTGTCTGCGAGGGGGCTGGGTATACGATTGCTATAATCATATCGGAGACTTCCTCGAAGCGATTTTAGAGTGAGTATGCGCCTTTATTTGGCAATTATATTGTTGTATTTGTGGAGACAAATAATGAAATAAGAATTATAATAATGGTGTCTGCAATTATGGGGAAATTGTCATGAATTTGCTCAGCCACGCTCAACAAATCTGTTCGGTTGCACCTCTATCACTTCCATTCCATTTTGGCTGCCGACGCACAATTTGGAATTTTATCTTCAGGAACTGTCAATTCAAAACTCGATTCTGACTCTGATCCAGATCTTTCGTCTAATTCACGCTCACTGTTAGAATCAGATGAATCTGGGTGTGGATCCTCCATAATTATAAACTCAAACAAATGTATGTAGATATTGAAAAAAATCGAAATAATATCTCTCTGTCAATGTGATTAGATGCGCTCAGCGTGTACGTCTATGACAATTGGAGTATCGGGGATCCTGTGATTGCCTGCAGATGACGTCACAACTATGACGTCATTTTTCTTCGCCCGAACTCAATTTTTTTGGGGGGCACTTTCAAAGTAAATTTTCAGGTCCTCATATCATTTATAAATAATTTTCCAAGTGCAAAACAGTTGTTTTATTCGAAATCTACATGTAAGTGGCTTTCTGAAGGGCTAAAATGCCATTTTCAGCTGATTTTCTTGACACCATACCTTTAAAAGTAAACAACACGCCGGCAATTATGGGCAAACTTACAACATATATATATATATATATATTCATGTACAAAGAATCACTTCTAAGAGAATCAATTCCAAGAGAAGTTTTACAAAGTAAATTAATAATGTATTAGTTCGCCTTTCGTTTATATATATTCATGTACATATATATATCTTTATGATGTCCACTTTTACACGAATACACAATTTCGATGTAACATGAAGCAGGGTAAACAGAACAAAACACCAGTGCACCAGTACACCAGTGCAACAATATAACAATAACGTGCAGTGTAGACATTGTCATACCATGTAACTCATACAAACATTATTTTGTATTCGCTTGTAAATATAACGAATACTAATATAAATGTCTATATCTCTAAATCAATTTAGTGCACTGTATTCACATGTACTTCGTATGTGTACGATTTATTCAAACGAAATAGTTCAGAAAGGTTTTGCTGTGAATAAGTAATCATATACGGTATCAATAAGCAAGTCTACTCATACAAATTTATCGTGTACTATATTAGAACACTATTTAAAGTGATTTATTCAGTTTATATTTCATCCCAAATGTAATATTTGAGATAATATGTAACTCATACAAATATTTGTATTCGCTTGTAAATATCTTATAAGGAATAATGATATAAACTTCTGCAATTAGTTTATCTCTATATCAATTTAGTGCACTGTATCACATGTGCTTCCTATGTGTTCGTTTTATTCAAATAGAGTAGTTCAGAAGGTTTTGCTGTGAATAATACTCCAGTCACATTTGCTCTACGGCTAGGATACGGCGGCCGTACGCCCCAGAAATCGAGAGATACGTGCGGCGGCCGCAGAAAATCTGCAGTGGCCTCAGGATCACCGTAGGGCGCATCCCTATATTTTACAGGCCGCAGATGTCGCTGTGGGATTATAGCGCGGATTTTAAACTTTTGTTTTTCTTTTTTACGTTAGCCGTACGTAGCAATTAGCAATTGCGTTTGCCGTGCGCCTATATACCTTGTAGTAATATTTGAGATATGTGTAACTCATACACACATTTCTATTCGCTTGTAAATATCTTATAACGAATAATAATGCAAATGTTCGTAATTAGATTATATCTTTATCAATTAAGTGCACTGTACCACATGTGTTTCGTATTTGTTTGTTTTATTGGAGTAGTTCAGAAAGGTTTTGCTGTGAATATTAAGTAATCATAATCCATAAGCAAGTATACTCATACATATTTTTTGTTTATTAATTACGCCTATTTAAAGTGATCATATTTTATCCCAAACGTAATATTTGAGACTTTAACCATATATCAATTTCATTGTAAGATTCCTGAAAATGTGAGGATTTACAGAAAATTTGAATAATGTTTACCTAGTGAAAACAGAGGAAATCAATGTTGGATTTATAACCCGTTTGTTCGCGTGAAGTATTCAGATTCGGATTCTCTTGACTAATGTCGGAAAGCGGCTATAGACGCGTTAACTTTCAATCTGAAATATCTCCATAAAAAGGGAGACATTCGAACAATTATGATCCATTTCATTCTTCTGTTTCCATAAGCCGAACAACAAATTACAAGAGAATTGTGATAGCTCCAAGTGATTCTGGTTGAATTTTACAAAGTATGAATAATTCTAAGCGTCATGATATGAATAATCAATCATACATGTACATCATTAAATCGTATGTTCCGTGAAAACATGTTTGTTCTTGTGTTGTTTGTCGTAGAGGGATTATTCCAGGCCAGAATTAGGTATTGTCTAAGCATAATAAAGTAAATGAGATTAATAAGCGGTGAAAATGTAACGATAAACGGTCAAGGAACATGGCAGGTTAAAACGGGTGGTTAGATGGTCTTCAAGTAAACGTCATTTAGCTTCCTGTAGTCTATCAGGTTATGTAAAGTAGCAATTTTGTTTTGCTATAATCTTGGAAACAGTTTTGAATTTGGTATAAATACATTACTGATGAGAAAAAGTGATGTTTCCATTTTTTATTTTTGGTCCCAGGGTACATTTTGGCGATTTTAAAGATAATTAGCTAATTTGCATATTTGTGAAATAAGGTCAGGGGTCATTTTCTATCTAGGAATAGTACAATATTGATAAAAACTAGTATTCTAGGGTATTTTGAGGCAAGGATTCCATTTCCGGTGCTCTTTTGTAAGTGCTGTATGGGAAACACTCTGAAATCCAAGATGGCTTCCCCTAATTTGCATATTTATGAATATTATTGATTTTCAGTGGCTACAGCCCCTAATAAGCAATAATTCCAGATTATTATTTGTCAGTTATGTTCTAAGTATGTATTTAAGATATCAAAGATGAATTACCATCGTGGCAACCTCTAGCAATGCATATTATTTGCATAATTATGTATTTTACCTAATTTGCATATTCCCCCAAATCGAGTATATTGGGAACCCGGCAAGTAAAAAAGACAAGTAATACCACTTTTCCAAGGTTTTAGGGGGCAACGAATCCATTCATGTTACTTATTTACCTGTATCGCCTCGGCAACCCACATAAATCCAAGATGGCCGCATTTGTCATTTTAAAGTAAATAATGCTATTTGCTACTTTAATGCCTATTAATTATAAAAGTATGATTTGCTTACTGTAAGCAAACAACTACATTGTGATTCAAGTATTGTAGTTGCTCATTCCAATAATTACAAGTCAAAACATTATAATATCAATCTAATATAACCGAAATAATATAGTCGTGTATCATAACATGTGTAATTTAGGGAGCAGTCATCTTGGATTTGAGATGGATGCCATGGTGATACAGGTAAATAAGTATCATGAATGGATTCGTTGCCCCCTAAAACCTTGGAAAAGTGGTATTACTTGTCTTTTTTACTTGCCGGGTTCCCAATATACTCGATTTGGGGGAATATGCAAACTAGGTAAAATACATAATTATGCATATAATATGCATTGCTAGAGGTTGCCACGATGGCAACTCATCTTTGATATCATATATACATACTTAGAAAATAACTGACAAATAATAATCCGGAATTATTGCTTATTAGGGGCTGTAGCCACTGAAAATCAATAATATTCATAAATATGCAAATTAGGGGAAGCCATCTTGGATTTCAGAGTGTACATACAGCACTTACAAACGAGCACCGGAAATTGAATCCGTGCCTCAAAATACCCTAGAATACTAGTTTTTATCAATATTGTACTATCCCTAGATAGAAAATGACCCCTGACCTTATTTCAAAAATATGCAAACTAGCTAATTATCTTTAAAATCGCCAAAATGCACCCTGGGACCAAAAATAAAAAATGGAAACATCACTTTTTCTCATCAGTAATGTATTTAGACCAAATTAAAAACTGTTTCCAAGATTATAGCAAAAAATTTCACAACATTTATTCATACTACATTAGGGGATATACTACTGTGCCCATATTCATGAAACCCGATAACTTAAAGCTGGTTACCTAAATAGGGTTGGTTACCATTTCGATGTCCGCTAGGCTTAGCTGGTATTCACAAAAGGCCGATAGGCTAAATTCGCTATCGTAGTCAAGGCCTGGCCTAGCATGACAACCAATCTGTCTAAATTCCACACGCATTTGGTATTCCACGACATTGTTAGTCGAAATGCGAACAATTACAGCAATACATCGGCGGTGCGGACTAATCACATTGAAATCTATTAAAGGACCTATAGCGTCTAGATGGCCTAATGTTCACAATTCGGCTCTCTATAATGTAATTTTTCCTGAAGAAAAAGAATATGGCAGTCATTTCTCATGAAATCAATCAATTTTGGGGTAATTAGTAAATATCTAATTGTCCTGGGAACGTCCCTTTTAAATCGCAAAAATGTGACGTCATCTAAAGTACGGACTAATGAACAAAATTCTGTAGATGACGCGTCATGACGTAAGCCAATGAATTGTCAATCACATGTCAATCACGCTGCCGATTCTGGACCCTAAATGTGGGTGGGGCGTAAACTGGCTGCTAAATGAGATTTGGCATCAGAAAAGTAGTCTTAAATCACTACTGTGTTTATTTTCATGGATTTTTTTCTTCGGCAGACCTATTTTACAAGTCATCAACTATGGAATAAGTGCCAAAGTACGTTGTATTCTTTAGGTCCTTGAATGTGGGACCTTCTGTATAGAGCTTTGTAGGACTCACAGCAAAGGCGTGAAGTTGAATGACGGCTTAACACCCAGCTAAATTTGTCTTATTCACGAAAGCCAAATAGGACAAATTTTAGCGACAACTGGACAGAAATTGAGAGCTGGTTGATGTTAGCTCTAAATCGCTAGCAAGCTACAATCTGTGAGAATTTTAGTAGTACTCCTGTCGTGCCACCTGTATACAAGGTGCAATTTCGTGCTGATATTACAATCGCTACACATGTAGGCTTGGCGTACCGTATGATGTTGGGAGGGGGGGGTGACACGTACGTCACCTATTTTTTGTTTGTATATTAGGGTAAAGTTCCCCCCCCCCCCCACCCCCTTCCACCCACCACTACCACCACCACCCGTATCTAGACTTGCTTGTACGAATTCTCACTATTGTAACTATTACCACTCTATAAGAAACATCTCAATATCATTATTTTAAAACACTAAAACGAATAATGTAGGTATCATTTCTATTTCGACCCCCCCCCCCCCCCCCCCCCAACACACACATACACACACACACACACACTCACACATAAACACACTCGGCTTGTGTTATCGTCTAGTTTTGCCGTGTTCTCTCGCCTATGGGTACATTATCCTGTTAATATTGTTTTGAAATATGAAACACCATCACAATTCAATTAGCCACTCTGTACATGAAAACAATTTAAGTTCTGCATTGGAATATAGTTATTTATTTATTCCCAGAGCCGTATATTCACTTCCTCTTTTTCATGACGTATTTATTCCTAATAGACCGCTTCTGTAAACTATGCAAATAATATGCGCATGACGTCAGACTCCCCGTCGTCAAGCTCAACAATAGGGAGTTTTCGATCGCTGATACGAGGACCGTTGACCTATCGTCCCAGTGATGTACCACATTGAGTTGACTAGGCACGTTGACTGTTGCTATTTACCTTTTCGATTTCATACGACGACGCGCGTTCAAGTCTCGGGATAGTTACGCCATGCATTGCTCGTGCGAAGTTTGCAGAGAATAGAAAATTAGTTTTGTAAACAAAAGGGTTTTAATATCCAATACAGTCAAACCTGTGTATAGTGACCACCAGATTGAAAGAAGAAAAATGGCCGCTCTTAACAGGTGACCTTTATAGACAGGTTCTATACAATCTTATTAAGACAAACCTCTGTATAGTGACCACTCAATTGAAACAATACAATTGACACTTGATTGCAAGTGACCTTTATAGACAGGTGCCAACATACAGTCAAACCTGTGTATAATGACCACCAAAGGGATATGAATAATTGGCCGCTATAAACTGGTGTCCATTGCAGACAGTTCCAAAATACCGTTTACAGTCAAACCTGTGTGTAAAGACCACCAAATGAAACAAGAAATTGGCCGCTATTATCAGGTGACCTTTATAGACAGGTTCCGAAATATTGTTTACAGTCAAACCTGTGTATGACCACCAATGGAAAACAAGAAAATTGGCCACTATGATCAGGTGACCTTTAAATACATGTTCCGAAAAGTCGTTCACAGTCAAACCTGTGTAGAAAGACCACCAAAGGAAAACAAGAAAATTGGCCGCTATTATCAGGTGACCTTTGTAGACAGGTTCCGAAATACCGTTTACAGTCAAACCTGTGTATAATGACCACCAGATTTAATGAAAACAAAATTGCCGCTCTAAACAGGTGACCTTTATAGACAGGTTCTATAAAATCTTATTAAGACAAACCTCTGTATAGTGACCACTCAATGGAAACAATACAATTGACACTAAATTGCAAGTGACCTTTATAGACAGGTACATACATATTGTTTACAGTCAAACCTGTGTATAACGACCACCAAAGGAAAATAAGAACATTGGCCGCAATAAACAGGTGCCCGTATAGACCTGTTCCATAAAATCATATACAGTAAACGTTGTATGGTGACCACCCAAGTGCAACAAGACATGTGGTCGCTATAAACAGGTGACCTTTATAGACAAATTTCATAACACAGTGTACTGTCAAACCTGTGTATAGTGACCAGCCAAATGAAACATTGGAAGTGGGCGCTATAATCAGGTAACTTATTATTGACAGACTCCATAGAATTAAAATGAGATAGTAAAACCTGTGTATAGTGACCCACCCAATGCAGACAAGAAGAGTGGACGCTATAAACAGGTAACCTTTATAGACAAGTTCATTTAAATCATATAGTTCAGTTAACCTGTTTACAGAGACCACAGCAGAGAAACAAGAAATATACAGCTATATATGACGTTGTTTTTAGTAGCCAAATAGTGCTTGTCGTCACAGATCTAGACCGACGGCAAAACAGGGGTGTACACGTATTAGATATCTGGTACGAACGACGGGCACGTAGATGCGCATGCGCACTGCTTCAAAAAATGACGTCACTGTACCAGTCCACTAGTGAACGTACAAATCGAAAAGTCCGTAATAGTAACTAAGTCCGGCAAGCTAGCTTGCCGGACATGGTTACTTTTGTTAAGCTTGACGACGGGGAGTCTGACGTCATTCGCATATTATTTGCATACATTACAGAAGCGGTCTATTCACTCATACCCAACGCGTAATTGTACTGATTTTCATTTACACAATCCTAAAACTTTGTTAGCGCATAAGTCCATAAGATATCACGGTCCAGGCATTTGGAATGCACTCCCTAGACATATTAAACATTGTACATCTCTCTATTCATTTAAAGCTACACTAAAAAAACACATTATTTCACAATATAATGTATAAAGATAAAACTAAAAACGTTCTTTGTAAAACTTTAGAAACTAAATTAAATATTGGTCTGACGTTACATAGTAATAATGATGACCCAACATTTTGGCGCATGAGGACACTTGCACTTGCACACACACGCACCACTCGCACCCTTGTTTTTGTTTAGTTTCTCTCTTATATCTGTCACTAACGTATAATTAGTAGCCTTATAAAGATGAGATTCATATGCTTATTCTATAATGATTTATATTGAATCCAACTGTCTATATTCATATTTAATTGAAATATATATCATTTGAGTATCATGGCCCCCCTCTTCTTGTTACTTAGCCAATATTTCACAACTCATTGTATTTTAGCTCGGTTGACCGTCTGCTCAAGCTTTTGCTTATAACGGCGACCTTCTGCTTTCTTTCTTTATACACGCAATGGCCCAACGTATAATTTACTCTTACTCATGTATTATAAATTTTGTTCTATATTTTGTATATTGTTTGCATACCTTATGTTTTATATAATTATCCATATTTGTTGTAAATGATTTGTTTGATTGCAGAAAATAAAGTCTTTGAAATAAATAAAATATATTGACAGTATACGCCTCTGATGCTATCTATTGACACGTTTCATAACGAACTATGTACAGTACACATGATGTGTTGTAAGGTCAAGCAAACTTGTAACACATGTAACGTGACCATGGCAACTATTGTGAACAATAGCATATAATAACTAAGGTATTTTAAGCAGTTGACTTGTAATACCCCCGTCACATATAGCTACGCTCTCGCGCCGCTCCTAATCCCCATAATCCCCATTCATAAATTTGGCAGTGGGAGGCGAAGCATTGTCCGAACGATGATTAAATGACGAATGAATGGGAGGATTATCGCACATAGGTGAAAGGATATCCTCTCATGCATGGACATACAATGGCTCCCTAAACAAAAGAGCAGACGCCAAAGACTCACGACCGCTTTCGACATGTCCAAAGCTTAAAAAGCGGTCGTGGGTCGGTCGTGGGTCTTTTGCCGACCTAGTCTTTTGTTCAGCGAGCTATTGTCTGTGCATTCATGGAAGGATATCTATTGACACATGTGAGATAACCTTCCCATTCAGATCCTCATTGGACAAAAGACATTTTACAGATACATTCCAGTGATTGTGATCAGCTATTGTCTAGATCGTGGCTAGAGCGTAGCTCTAGTCTGACGGCACACTTAGTGTAATTTATATGTTTTAGCCAGAAATTGAGTTTCCCCCAAATGTACATTATTTTTGCCCGGACATGCCATTTTAAATTGTGATATCATTTTACCTATAAGTGAAACGTGTCAAACTTCGCAATCTATAGCGTCCACTAGCATAAGTGCTGGAATAGATCTGCAAGAATGTCTTTTGTTCAACTTGGGAATGAATGAGAAGATTATGACACTTGTGTGAAAAGATATCCTCCCATGCATGGACATACAATAGCCCCTGAACAAAGAGTAGATCGCCGAAGCCCCAAGTTCGTTTTTCAACATGTCCAAAGCGAACGCCGAGCTAGCTACGTCCTGCTCTTTTGTTCATCGAGCTATTCATGGAAGGATATCTATTGACGCATGTGAGATAATCTTCCCATTCATTGCCCACTGCGTTGCCAATTTGCTAATTTAACTTGGTCGCCGCGGGAGCGGCGCCAGAGCGGCCGAGAAAAGTGTACGATCTAAACAATAGCGAACAATGAACGCCGCTCTCCACACGACCTCAACACGCTCTCCCCACGTCCTCCCCACGCTTCCAAGTTTATGAATGGGGATTAGGAGCGGCGCGAGGTCGGCGCGAGAGCGTAGCTATATGTGACGGGGGTATTAACGATCGAGGTTTCATGAATTTCAATTTAGCTGTACGATACGTTGTTTTCATCGCTCTATTGTATTACCGAGCGTAGCTACGCGGTGATTGGTTGATATCAACTCACGTAGGTGTGTGCGCGCACTGGTCCGTGAAGAACAAAGGTAATTACTCGAGCGAGCGTTGGATGGTGTGTGCTAATAGTAGAGTACAACTAGGCATTTTGGAACGGAGATAAGGCCTAGCGTATTGCTAGCCTAGCGGGCTTTCATGAATATTGGCACTGGGAATTATGTGACCGTACGCCCATAAATATAAGTATATACATAACAATTATTTATGATCAACTGTATACACTATTATGCAAGTCATTTAGTTAGTTTCGATTTTACATTATTTTATGGAAGTCTCAATTATCTTCACAATTCAATTATGAAAGGACGATTCACTTTCTCCACAACAACAAAAAACAACGCTTGTGGATACTCATTAAAGTTATACTTCAGAATGTTTTACGAGACATGATCATGGTGATGAAGCCATCAAGAAAGTACGGTGTCTGGATACTCTATCTTTTATAGTGCTTTCTACTTGTATATTCCAACATATATATGTTTATGACATAATTATGGACTACGTTATGTATCTTTTTTTCTGTTCGGTATTGTTTATTATACGTTTCAGTTAAAATATTTATGAGGCATTGTCTACATGATATGGGTTGGTCAATCTTCATCAAAATCATTTGTGTCATACCGAAGATTACACCAACACACCATACGTAAACAATGTCTCATATTGATAATTTCGCGATAAATAATACAATGTAGTACATAATTGTGTAATTACCATTCATGATGTTTGGGGAAAATACAATTATTAACCACTATAAACGTGAATTATTATTCTCTCGTTTCCTCAAACACTCTGAAGTTTTCCAAGGAGTATGAGCACAGATTTTAAGATACCGTGAAAGGCCATACCTTACATTGTGACATTCGTTTAGTGGATAAGTGTAAATCGAATGTAAACATCGAACGTAACGAGTAGACGCGACGCTATGGATATCGGCAGCAGTGATCCTGTAGGGCACAAGTACTACTACAGCAGTTCGCTATTATTGTGTCTATTATCCAGTTTGGGTATTTGCCTTCCTCTTCTTATAAGTCTCCCCGTCAACAGTCCAGATGGAACTTCACACGGCGTCGCTACTTTTAACGTTTACAATATTTGTATGACCATGATGATTCTGAGTACTGAGTTTCAGCTGATTCGGTTCATTCGCTCGAAGGATAGATTCCATCAGGAACATGAGGTCTTCTGGCCGATGCGTTGCCGCCACTGTGCTCGCACTCTTGGCATTCTGTTGCCGTCGCCTGTTGCTCAGAATTCGAATATTAACACAGTGCGTCACGAAGTGTCACAATCTCCGCACAGTCCGGCAAATGAAACAAGTAATGGGTCTCCATGCGGCACAAACCAATCCGTGACGAACAACTCGGACGATTCATCCCTACCTCCTGTTCGGGTGATGTATAGGTATTGCAATGGCTCACCAGCTGAAACAGATGGTGCGGAATCGGAAACGAATCAAACTGGACTTCCACGAAGAGGATCCTGCGACAAAAGCCGCTATGCCCAATCTTGTCAGAGCAATGCCCAGCAGGTAACATTCGATCCCCATGGCCTGATGTGTATCCGGAGAAACCGATCACTTGTGAACGTCTTCATTGGCTTTGCATCTCTCACACTAATCACAATGACGTTTGTTGCCATAGGCAGAACCATATGCTTTGTCAAACAGAGTGATGGTAATGTTGGTGAATTTATTATCGAAGGAATCGCACACTTCTTTGTGGCAAGTATTCTCCCTATAGGCATCTTGTTCTTAATCAAATACTACGACGCAGTCTTTGTTAGCAACCCACGTAACGTGTTATCAATTGTCATGTGTCTATCGGCCTCTATCTGGCTATCCATATGGAACCTAGTTTTGCCCATCCATGGTCTTCTAGAAAACGAAGGTATAGACATTCCTTGCGAGTTGAATAACACCATTGGAATGGTTACAAATTTCATTGACCAGTCAATGACAGCCTTCCACCTGGAGTGTGGTATCGTATGCACGGGGATCCTCTGGCAGACGTGGAAGTCATTCGTGCCTAAATCAGTCGTGCATATTCACAGAGAAATGCCGCGATTTGACGCCTTTCATGACCGGGATTCTACCGAATCTTCAATGCTTCTGTCTTTCGCTTATTTTGTTGCGGGGATTGGACGCTTGTGTCGAATCAAACGCGACACAAGGCATGGAAGCAATCTTACTTTGCAGAACTCGCATTCAAGGATAGGATGTCTTACGAAGACAATATGGGCGATTTCCTTTCTAGTTGCTGTTATGTATCTGCCAACTGGACTCTACATCATGATAAGCCCACGCTCCACAAAAGAACACCGTAGCAAAGAAATCTACATTCTCTGGACCCTTGAAACAGCGTTTTTTCTCCCCGTCGTTTTGCTCATGTTGCGTATATATTCCATTTCAAGGAACATGACTAATCAGCGCAACGGCACTACTAGTCCTGACCTCCTCCCGCAGGTTGACCTGCACCAACTGGAAGGACATGACGTGTTGCTCCTGCTCTGCACCTGCGGGATCTTTTGTCAGGGTTTCATTCGAGTGACAGCAGCCACTGGCCTACTCCTTAGCGGAAACCTTATTGACCATGACATAACAGCCCTGTGCGTCATCGCTATCGTGTATTCCATGGTCATTGGCGTTATGATATGGAGCACGACGTCATTCTTGCTTCGAGTGCAGAGGCAACATTTAACAGACCCACGCCAGATCAAGTGGGTCCTTTATTCGCTCATTTACATTGCAGTAGCGAATTCCACCGAGTGGTTGCTTAAAAGTATGTATGTCGAGGTCTGGACTGTGCAAGCTCTGTATTTCGGAGAGACGACGGGCAAAGTGATTGGGGTGATCTTGGATCCATTTGCAAAACTCTATGGGCTTCATGCAGCAATGGTTGCCTACGAAGCCTACAAACTGATCCTGAAAGTTGCGATTGAACATGAACGACAATTTAGAATGCATATGAACTAGTTATGCAGGCAAATGATGTTTACTGTTACAAGCAGGAATCTGCCATAGGATGAAGCTTGGTGGGCCGGGGGGGGGGGGGGGGGGGGGGGTGGGGGTCAATGGTCAAAATATCCATTAAAGGTGGAGCCAAAACACCCAACTGATCTCTCAAATTTTAATTATATAGGCGATCCTGACTGGATGAAGACGCCCAAAATGGTTTTATATGTGTTTTGGCAAATAAAAAGCACTTATTGTTTTTTTTTTTCTTTATTCCAAGCAGAAACCCTAAACATAGGTTGGAGTCTTTTTTTCCCCCCGGCCCCCATCCCGACAACTCCCCACCCCCTTTCACCTTATTTGCTATATGCCATCGTACATCAATATTTAGCTATTGATATACGAAACAGGTATCTTAACAAAACACACAAAGTAAGCCCCACCTAAACAGCCGTTCATAGTTTCAAGATTTCGTATCGCAAAAATATTTCTTTGGGAGTTAGGAAAACAATGTGTAAACATAAGATGTTACCATTACTTGACGTTTGAGTAAGCACACATTAAAAAGAAAATGTTAATTTGTCTAAGTATTATTGCAGTTAATTGAGTATTGGGAAATTTGAAATTGCATTGTTTTATGCTTGCAATTAATGCATTTAACCACGTGTACTATTACAAAATCAAAATGGATGGAATTTAAAATAGCATTGTTTCACAAACCATAATTAGTGCATTCAGTCATATGTGCTGTTTCACAACTATGTACAGACATGCGCAAGTTCTTGTTACTTTTGAAATGGGTAATTTTGTCTTTAATATGTGCTCATTTAGCCATAAAGTGATGAATATCTCTGATATTTACACACTATGTACATAACAACTGTATAAATTGGGGTAAGACGACATCTTTAAACAATTATCGGTTATAAAATTGTGAAGTGTTGTTTGGTGTGTGTGGGTTGGGGGGGGGGGGGGGCACTTACTTTTTGTGTATTTTATGAATGTAGCATTTATAAATACCAATGATACCACGATGTTGTACAAATGATTAACAAGTCATGATTTTGCTCGAGTATGTATGCATGAGTTTGCCAAAATATGACGTGATTTTGCCATAAAGTGAAACTAGTAAAGTGCCTAACTCCACGAAAATTACTTGGATCTTCCACATTTCTCTTCTACCGTGTTGTTTGGCTTATGGTAAGAGAAGAATAAAATAGGGTTAGATTTTTTTAAATTCCCCTTTAGTATGACGATATCTATCATTGATAATCATTCAGCTCAAGAGTGTTAATGAACGGTCATAAACCTCATACACGTTATACAGTAATTCGTTGTAAAAGCTGACGCAAATTTTCGCTTTTTTAACCAGGATAGCAGTGTTCTTTTTCAATGAAACTCTCACACATCATTCGGATAAAGACTCAAATGTAATTTTGGGCAATATCTGACACTTTACAGGTTTACCTTTAATATAGCTTTAGTATTCTTTCCATGACCCCCCAGCTGATTGTTATCCCTGTAAGCATCTTGTTTTTTTTTCGATCGCTCGCGAAGCAAATACAAATCGAACACAATAAATAAACATGACTTCAGAAAAAATATAACATTTCATATATAGGATTACCTTTTTGATCTGAAATTTTCGGACATGATGGATTTAACTATAAAGAATATTGAAATATAAAAAAAATTAAAACTTTTTTTGTTTTGTTTCATGACTATAAAATCGTCAATTTTCTCGGTTCAAGCTCCCGCGACAATTTTTGATGTAGCCAAACACAATTATGTGCTCGTTCAGACATAAAGGAACTGTACAAATATTGTGGTAAGACGACATCTTTAAACAATTTTTCGGTTATGAAATTATGATGAGTTGTTTGGGGGGACTTACGTTTTGTGTTTATATGAATAGAACATTTTAAATACCAAGGATACCACGATTTTGTACAAATGAATAATGATTTTACTCGAGTATGCATGCATGCATGAGTTTGCCAAAATATGACGTGATTTTTACTCGACTACGGCAATGCCTTTGCGTGAATTTGGTGTTTATTTTGCCTAGATATAGCTGTTTAGAAGACCATTGGAAGTTGTGGCTTCTTAATTAACTATTACACTTTAGTTTACTTGGCCCCTTTTGTCAGTTGATTGCATATAAACCCCTCAAAAAAAGTTCGGAAACTCAAGTTTGATCGATCATATCTCTCGTATTTTTTAATAAGAATACTCAAAATCGGTGACACAATAAAGCCTCATTATATACCTTTCAAACGGTGCATTATGTGTAGTGATTATGCAATTTGGGCGATTGCAGTAGCCCAGAGAATAGGGGGAGGCAGGAAGTGAAATGTCGCAAAATGGCCCCAATTCATTTAATTTACGAGTGCATGACTGTGTTGACCAGTTTTCTAAAGGTTAACATTCTATTGAATACTGCCACCCTTTCCATTCATCAAAATTGTTGAATTTGATACCATTTTAATGGAAATTATCTCTTCATTACGTTGGCATATTAATCGTAAGGAATATGCAAATGGGGTGTGTGCAGCGAACCGGAATATGGAGATGGGTCGAGTGTGAAATCAGACAAAAAGATATTGAGTTGACAACAAATCAGAGCGTTGCATTTTTGTCGAGCTTTTGGGAGGATTTTTTAGCATTTCAAATAAAATATGCATGATTTAAATTGATATCAACGGAAAGCCCAACAACTCTTCTGTATGAAAATGTGAAATTTATGATGATTTTAGCAAAGGGCGGGTGCAGGGAGATGAATGTGTGGGAGCCTCAAAAGTGACCCATTTCCAAACGCTCTGATTTGGTGTCGGTATCCTTTACAATTGTGTAATGCGACTTGAATGAGTTGGCCATGAATGAGAAGAATTCAATTGAAAACACATGAATAGTGACTCAGTTGTGCCTTGAAATCAGAGCGTTTCACAATGGGTCACTTTTGAGGCTCCCCCACATTTATCTCCCTGCAGCCGCCCTTTGCTAAAATCTTTATAAATTTCACATTTTCATACAGAAGAGTTGTTGGGCTTTCCGTTGATATCAATTTAAATCATGTATATTTTATTTGAAATGCTAAAAAATCCTCCCAGAAGCTCGAAAAAAATGCAACGCTCTGATTTGTTGTCAACTCAATATCTTTTTGTCTGATTTCACACTCGACCCATCTCCATATTCCGGTTCGCTGCACACACCCTATTTGCATAATCCTTACGATTAATATGCCACCGTAATGAAGAGATAATTTCCATTAAAATGGTATCAAATTCAACAATTTTGATGAATGAAAGGGTGGCAGTATTCAATAGAATGTTAACCTTTAGAAAACTGGTCAACACAGTCATGCACTCGTAAATTAAATGCATTGGGGCCATTTTGCGACATTTCACTTCCTGCCTCCCCCTATTCTCTGGGCTACTGCAATCGCCCAAATTGCATAATCACTACACATAATGCACCGTTTGAAAGGTATATAATGAGGCTTTATTGTGCCACCGATTTTGAGTATTCTTATTAAAAAATACGAGAGATATGATCGATCAAACTTGAGTTTCCGAACTTTTTTGAGGGGTTTATAACTATGAAGAATGTACATCGTATAAGCATCACGATCATTAAATTCAGATGGCGCTGCAGAGCGCTGCTGTCATGTGTGCGGTGGTCATGGTGCTGGTGGTGGTGGAAGACCTCTAAACGTTTTCCTTTAATTGCTCCTTGCATTATTTGATTCTCAACTCCTTCAGTTCTCCCAACGATATACCCGCAGTGCTTTAGTATTCTATCCATGATCCCCCTATACTGAAAGTTACGACTGTACGAATCTTGTACCAGAATCCAAACATGTGTCTTCCTATCTCTGCAATCGTCAGTCCAGTATATCGGTGGACGACCTCTACCACGTTTTCTTCCAATTGCTCCTTGCATTATGTGTTTCTACACACCTTCAGTTCTCCTAACTCTGTGCCCTAAAATAATTTCCATAATTCCCTTTCTGATAAACAAGTCTGTATTAATCATATTCCGAATCCAAACATTTGTACAATAACTATGATACACATAGGCTATTTCATAAAATTGCTGCAATTGTTGTAAGTGTTCAATTATTGTAACTACCATGTCAACAGCTACAATGATACCATGCTGATTGGTGTTTTATGAAATGGGCTACTGAAATGTGTTTATTCCTTTGTAAAAAATGTAAAATATATTGAACTGATTATTAATTGAAATTGACAATTAATCAATGTATTTCTTTTTGATAATCTATGTATACATAACCACACGACAACATTATTCATAAACAAATTGCATTTGTATTTAGTGTGTGTGTGTGTGTGCGTGTGTGTGTGTGTGTGTAATGATTACGTGGGTGTGTTGTGTACGTTTGTGTGTATGCGAGTATGTGTGAATATGTGTGTTTTGTATGTTCGTCTGTACATGTGTGTAGAGCGTATGCACGCGTGAGTTTGTGTGCGTTTGCTTGGGAGCGTGTGTTTTTGCCGTGTGTGTGTGTGCGTGTGTGATTAAATATGTATGTTTGTAATAATTGCCATGCGTTTGCTATAAATGAAGCTTGTATGACTCCTAACTGATAAATCTTTAATCCAATCCTCGACGTTTGTTTCGTAATGACACTGAGAGTACACTAATTGTTACACCTCCAGACATATTATGTTCGATGGTCTATTAAATTATGGTTTATAGATGTATAAATTATACCATAAGAAAGTTGTCTATAATCAACTGTCTATTAAAGGGAGTAGTAACATAGTCAAAATCCACACAACTTAGTAAATAGGTAATGCCTAAAACTCTAGTGGTTCCCAAATAAATCATTGTAATCATATTACCAGAAGAAACATGAAGCAGATTCCGTTTTTTCGAATTTGTATTTCGTTATAAAGATATTTATGATTGAAATGTTAAACTTTGAAAATATCTACTGGATAATTATAACTGTGTACAAAGTAAGTGCAGTGAGTTAACAAATACCACATTGCATTTTCGCTCAGTACTCGGTCATTATATTACATTCTTTTACCGTGGAATGTTCACACCTCACTCAGCAGCTCAGTAGACATATCAAATCACGGACATTACAACCATTTATGTCTTTTCATATTTCCTTGCAGGCTTTAATCCTTATTTACACGAAGTCTCGTGAATTCAAAATTAAACGTTTTTGAAAACTTGCGCACCCAACACATGTGATTGATGGAAACGTGTAGGCACGTGTGACCGATCGGAAAGCTCTAATGAAGCTTCGGTAAGGTTAACACATTGCTTTTACATAAGTGCATTGCGTGAGAATTTGTATCCTTTATCTTCGATTGGCATACTCCAACATGTGTGACGTGATGGAAATAAACAAAATTGCGACTATCTGCTTATCACATAACAGTCTAGATAAAAATACGTTTTTTGTTAATGAAATATGTATTTCATAGTTTGATAACAAGACTCGACACCTGTCTTTGAAATTCACAATTTTATCAAACAATTCCTCCCACTCAGCTTGCATGGAGAAAGTGCAACATAATACTTAACTTCTTTAGGCATTAATTTCCCGCGTAACCTAGTTGATAATTGTCCCTTTTTGTATACTAATGATTTATGCTACTTTGTACTATATTGACAGTTATTTCCTTGTCTGTATGAATAAAGTGCGATTGTGAAGCATAATTAGCTTGCGTAATGAGCTTGCTAATCGTCATTCCCATATTATGCACATAATTATACCGTGTAATGGCCTATTTTATGATAGCATTTAAATCTTAACTAGTTAGTCTGGATAAACTATATGAAGTTAGATCGCGCCAATAAAGGTCCTATATTATGGCTAAGTTCGACATTATCATGGTTATTCTTATTTGTAAAACATACTTGTAGATCGCGAAAGATTAAACAAAGATTACTTACGAATGTAAATCTATTTCCAAAACGAGGTAATACATACGATGGGTGGTCCAAATATATTGTGCTGGGTGATAGTATCTATGTTCCTTATTTTATATTACAACTAGAAGGCCGACAAAGTCAGCATACCCACGCCTCCCATTAGCCCTGTTCTACCCCTTCGTCGGCCTCAACCCTGTTTTGCTTACCGATGCATCCTAAAAACATAGTGATCAACCGTTGAACAGAACGAGTGTATGAACTGTATGTTTATCTTAAGCGTATAAGTTTAAATTGCATGTAAATTGTCCACTTGAGAGGATCATCACCATTGTTCTGGTCATTGGGCCAGGATGTGTGCATTAATGCCATTAATTATTATTTTGCGACTGCAACTGGCGAACTGCAGTGGGGCAATTCCACGGTAACGGAAGGACATTCAGACGCAATTTTCGAAATTCTTTTTACTTTTGTATAATCAATCCATTTTCCCCTATTTTCCTGATTCTAACCAGTCTAGATGTATTCAATATGTAAAAATGAACATCTGTTCATCTTCACATTAGTGTCGGGTCAATAATAATTATTAAATAAATAAATGTATTTTTCGGAAACTTACCAATTTCTTGGCGCTTCAAAGTTCAGATCAGCGTGTTGCAATCCGTTGCAATTCAATTCCGTTCCGTATTAATTAACCCGGAATCGAAAGTACCGTACCATAACATATGGTACCGTGCGCGCGATCGCGATGCACACCTGGACTAAACTTGTTAGTTGCTGCTCGATTGGATTCAGCGAGGTTACCGTACCGCGCCTATAACGTGCAGATATTATTTAGGCACACACGTGCATTAAATACATACCAGAGCTGCCAACCTCTAGAACATGAATTCAGTACTCTCAAGGCTCAAAATCAGTAATTTGGGGAAGAAATCAGTAATTTCCTACGCGGCTCTATGAACCTCAAAAACCAGCACTACAACACTGCGCGGACGCGGTGCGCGCATGATGCAATTAGCTTCGTCACATACTGCATGCCATGCATAGCTGCCAACATTTGGAAGCTCTGGGGTCCCAGATGCTCTCTGGTGCAATCTGAGCCTATTTTAAGGATCATTTCCCCTCAAATTCAACCCAAGTTTAAAATGGGTAAAAAAAAAAAAAAACAGTCGGTGGAACAATAAATTAGTAAATTAAAAGAAAGTAAAAATATATCAAGGTATCAACATCATTTTCAGAAAAGGAAGGGGGTAAAGGGAGAGAGGGAATGATGAGTTGCCCTTAATAGAAAATCAAATAACAGTCTACAACAATAAAATAACCAGAAAAGTTTAAGAAGTTGATTTATTTCTGATACGCCCCAAGCTTATCCTTTGTAGCCTACGGCTACGCTGATAAATAAAACAAGACAAATAAAAAAATTCACAGGATAAACATGATAAACAACAATAAAAAATAATATAGGGAGCCCCTAAATGTAGTGCTAGGATAAGGGTTCGGGTTAGGTTGTCCAAGTTAGCGATCAAAAATAATTTACACCACTAAAAACTAAGTTTAAACCACAAAAATACTGATTTCAAAATCATAGTTGTGCGACTACATCACCATCACTAGGCATCAGTACACACCCTGCATTTCCCCTACAACTCCAGGCATAGTAAACTATGCTGACTGGGTATGCCTGCAGGGAGGGCTTGAAAATGCCGACATCTGTCCAATTTATTGGCGATAAATGTAACATAAATCATGAATTCAAACAAAATAAACTATTACAAACAATAACAGATACCTTATCTTCCTGATTCTGCAAACTTTTATGTCCATTTCTCTTGCATAAATATGATTTTAGATCTTTTCATGACAGCTATCTGCCGATTCGCACGTGTTTTTACTAGCTGCCTGTGTAGTATAGATATGCCTAATATTTATGCATTGCAATATGCACAACACATTACATGCGGGTGTGTACTATGTGTAAGTACATCTATTGGCATGGCGTGTGCGCCACGTTGTTTTCTTGAAATGATTTGAGACGGGAGAGACGAGGAGAGACTAGTGTGAGAAGGGAGAGGAGAAGAGAGACTGTGTGTGTGTGATAAGTACATTAGTGCGTGTGTGCCATCGCGATCGCACGGAGCACAAATAGAAATGCATAGACGGTAGTGCATTATCGGATTTCCCAAAATCCGTAACATTTCAGCGCCATTCCGTACTCCCGTAATTGTTGTCAATTTCCGTACCAATTACGGAAAATCCGTACTAGTTGGCAGCTCTGAGATACTCAAACTTCAAGGTTCCACAGAATTTGCAGGGGTCAACCAATCATCACCAAAATCTAATCGATTCTTCCATGTCACTATCCAAACATTCCCTGAAAATTTGGTGCAAATCCGTTCACCCGTTCTCTAGTTATCTTGTACACAAACAAAAAAAAAAAAAAAAAAAACAAACAAACAAACAAACAAACAAACAAACAAACAAACAAACAAACAAACAAACAAACAAACAAACAAACAAACAAACAAACAAACAAACAAACAAACAAACAAACATACGGAACCCTTTACATAACCCCCTGCCGATTTCATCGGCGTGGGTAAAAAGTGTTTAGCCGCAAACCTGTACAAATGTAAGAAGCTGTGTGACTGTGCATCACTCAAAAGCTGTTGTCCTGTACACCAACTAGTTTTACTGAATCTTGCCCCAAATATTAATGATGAGATATTGTTAGCTATAATAATATATAATTATCCTCGGGAAGAGGTTATTTGGGGAGACATTTGCAGATCTAGGTTATATCTAGGGCATGTAGGGTATATATGAAATAGGTATATAATGCAAATTTCTCTGGTTCTTACACACATACATACATACATACACACACACACACATACTTTTTTTCATGTTTTATTCCTCCAAATAAATGGAAGAAAAAACCATCAATAACTATTTCGTGAACACAATTATGCATCATATACATGGATGTTCCATTACAGAAGGGATATTACATATACATAACAATTTACATCACATAATTATGAACTACGTACGAATAATGAAAATAGGAGGTTTTTAAGCTAAGATAAAAAAAGAAAAACAAAACAAAACAAAAACAAAAACACCCTCTACCTCTCCCCCCCCCCCCCCCCCCCCCCCCCAACCAACCACCTCAGCCCCCTGCACACTCACCCTCTCCCACTTGCCCCGGAAATCTGCTCACATTCCTTTGAAAACAATGTTTACAAATACTGTAACATAATAATTATATCAATACTTTTAAAATGTCACATACGCACGCACGCACGCACTCACACAAACACATTCACATACACACCCATGTGTACAAATCTCGGGCAAAGAACTAAAGACAAGGACATTATTATGTGTTCCAATTTTGTTTATATAATTCTTCAAAATTAGCAGAAAATTCGTTCTGCCTACAAAATTATATAAACAATATTTCTGATTAAAAGTGTTAGTTTCAATATCTCTAAACCATTCCCCAATATTGTGTTTACAAATATGTACATGTACATGTCCTTTCACGCATTTATTCCAATAAGTGTAGAATATAATGATCAAACTTTGTATTCACATTCAAGTACGTGTATACTAATTGTTTCCGCATTTTCATGGACACATGAAAATAAGTTGTTAATACAATGTTAACAAATTACGATGTTATTGTTTTCGTTCGAAATACACACACACACACACACAAAAGTGTATTTGGTGAGAAATTACAATTCATAATTTATATTTAAGCCAGATAGTATGCATTCAGTATTCATGAACGAATTATAATTAAATCTCCGTACTAGTATTTTTACATCATACACAATAACCTCTGTTCCAATTTGTAATGTAAAAAGTTAAAAAAGAGATTTATAAGCAACTTTTACAAAAAGTGTTCTTGTCATTTGTACTCGAAATATGATCGAGAATATTAAAATTCCTAATCTAACTCCAGTAACAACGCCTCTGACAGACCATGCCCTACAAGAAAGAAGACATAGTGCCACAGTGTAAACACAATGTGTTTCAGTGTGGACCACAGTTCATTTGGAGTGTTTACACAGTGTGAAAACCAACTCACACTTTGAACCAACTGTGAGCGCACTGTCGACACAGTGTGAATTTGCCTGCATTCTCAGTGTGTAAAATAGTACGCTCACGCTGTATCTCAGTAACTGTGTGTTCACAGTGTCAGTTGGTTTTCACACTGGTCAACACTGTGGTCCACACTGTGTTCACACTGTGGTACACTGAGGCTGTGTATTTTCCGGTAGTGTATATCACTTGAAAAATCGAATTTAATGGTAGATATTATAAAAGAATCCAGCCACCATTTTCAATTTTGGAAGACCTGAGGCACATACCATAAACCAAGTTGGAAAAATGTGATTAAATACAATAAACTGTACATGACTACGATACGTACAACATTACATTATTTGGACTCCAGACCTGAGGCGCATACCATAAACCAAGTTGGCAAAATGTGATTAAATACAATAAACTGTACATGACTACGATACGTACAACATTACATTATTTGGACTCCATAAGTACAGTCGGGTGGCAACTTCAATAATGAAACTTCGTACGTCAAGTACACTTGTTTTCCATAAGATAATGGCTGATACCCTGTGTACAGCTGTAGGAGTTCAGTTGAGTTAAACCTTTCTAAACATTTTAAGAGCCAACGCATCTAACGCATATAAGCATCTTGATTTGCACTGTCATCCAAATTATTATGTTATGACATTACCCATTGTACTTACGAAAATAGAAAATTGAAAACATTAATGTTTAAAAAACACGATCATGTTTAAATAGTATGCATGTACTTGAAAATTAGGAAAATGCACTGTAATTCATTATTCTACATCCATTAGCCTAACATCAACAATACGCATCAGAAATGTGAAAGTTCCAAGTGATTTTGGTTCATTTTTACTAACGGTAACTCATCTTCCTAAAAGGCGCCCTCTCTATCAATGGTGACACATTAATTACCCTAAGGCTACTATGTGTAACAAGAGTTGTGTGTTGGGAAGGCAATGACATGATACATTGGCTCAAATACGTAGAAAATATATTTAGTACAAACATGTTACACAACGGGGCTGGCCAAAAATGCACTATCGTCCTAATTTGAAAGACACACCGGTAAAAATGTACATTATTTTGAATACATTTAATTTCGAATCGATTTTAGAATAAAATTTTTTTTTTGTATAGAAAAGATGAAAGGCCATAGGAGATAAAATGAAAGATAATATACAATATACAATTTAAAATTCGGCATGGCATGATATCGAGTACTTTTAGGTACATACACAATTGTCAATACATTTTAGTCTGTATGCATGTAGAGTACATTTTGTAAAATAGAAAAAGGATGCATTTTCCTCGATAAAACATGGTTATTCTAAAAATAAAATAATCACATCAAATGTAAAACGTTGGCATTGGTGAGGTTAATTATATCATATGATCCATTATCTGCTAATATGTTGCTTTGGTATAGAATATACAAACCTAATAGACGGTATAAAAACAACACATATATCTAACCCAAAAGAATGACATCACTTTGGTACGCTAGGGCCCCGTTGCAGAAATAGTTAAACGCGATGTTAAGTTGCAATCAATTACAAAACAGAAAATATTCACAGTTTAACCAAACGGATTTTGACATTAAGATACATAATCTGACTTGTAGTTAATTGCAATTTTACAATCAATTCAAACTCTCTATGTAACGCGCCCCTTTTCTGAGACTCTCCTTCGTTCTATCAACGTCGTTTCTGGATCAATATCTTTCCTTTATATCTCCATATACATATTAAATGTACTTCATTGGGATTCCGATGGTGACAAAGATCCATACACTTCTACAAAAGTGTATAGACAATTTAACTATCTATTTGGTGGTATTATTTTCTTTTAAAGAAATATTACAACTTGGTTACAATGGTAGGTCACCATTCCTGGAATTCGCCTCCGGCCGATCAAGTATAATTTCCGGATCCCTCTCTTTCTTCATATCTTCGTCTTCCTCATCGAACTTCACTTCGCCGGGGTTCCATTTGCGACCGGATCCGTCGATGTCGAGTTGGCCTCCCATCGTCGTGCCGTACTTGTGGTGGACCTTCCACGACTCGAGGCGGAACCTGGGCAGGGCCGGGCCCCAGACGTCGAGGGGAGTCGTCACCATGCGGAACCGCTGAGGGGGCGAGAGGGAGAATAGGACAAATGTGATTATTGAAATAGAGGATTATGACAAGAAAATGATTTCATTGATTTGATCTGACATTTAGATTGTTATTTATCTTATCAAATACATTATAACAACACAAGCAATGGTACCACGATATAATACAGAAAGTAAATAAGTCTGCCAGTTTTGAGCATAAGGAGACAGCTAGAAATTGCAAATTGTTATTAGTTACTATATTTACAAGAAATGATGTGAACAGTTTCGACTAGATTCGGAAAAAGCTGACCGATAGCTTCCTTCAAAATGCCCCCTTTTGTGTATATATCACGGGCGTAGACATGACATTGATACCCATTCAAGTGGGGGGATGAGCTATTCATTCATCGGATTACATCCCCCCAGTTGAATAGGTATTACGTAACTCGCTACGCCCGTGGTATATATCATATCCTGTAATAACTGCTGTCCACATCATTGACCTTAACGCTGTAGCATTAGTATAACCCTTGGTAATAAGGTACAGTTCAAACCCGCGCATTAACTGCTAACGACCATCATGAGCACCCCTGGAGTACGCAGACAGGAGATGCGCAAGGAACTACACCGCACCTCCACCAACCCAGACCTACCTATCCACGAGGACCTAAGGAACCTTCCCAAAATGCGCCTTAAATCACGGACACCCTTTTGGACTTCTGAAAAGTCTCTAGAAGAGTCTGACCTAAAAGGAGAATGGCGCAAAACCTGGGCGGAGTCCGACTTCCCTAACCAAGACCTTGTACATGACCCTACGTCAGAGCCAGCAGGCTTCAACCTCCCCAGAAAGCAATGGGTGACTCTGAACAGGAAAAGAACACTCCATGGAAGGTCAGCCCATCATCTCCATCGATGGAAAATGAAAGACAGCCCTGCATGTGACTGCGGGAATCCAGACCAGACAGTGAAGCATGTGGTAAATGACTGCCCTCTCCGACGTTTCCCTGATAGTTTTGAGGGGATTCATCAGACAACAGATGCTGCTCTGACCTGGCTGAGAAACTAGACTTGAATTTATAAAATGTGCATATTCATACGAAACAAACATGAGCACCACCTTAACTCCCTGGGAAGCGTAATCCACAACTCACCTCCAATAACGTGCCTTCCTCCATGTAGAGCTCGTAGATCATAACAACTGGAATCCAAATGAGTGACATGGTGGAGATCATCCAGCCAATGGCACGTGCCCAGTCCGGAAAGGGTCCGTTGTATTCTGGTTCCTGCCAGCTGAAAAAGTTGAACAGCAACACGAACTGGAGAAAAGGGATAAAGGAATGATGAAATCATTAGTGATTGTAACAACAAAAAGGTTTTGTAGAGCACGTGGATCATAACAATTGGAATCCAAATGAGTGACATAGTAGTGATCATTCAACGAATAGCACGGGACCATTTTGGGAAGGGTCCATAATTGTATTCCGGTTCATGCCAGTTAAAAAAAAGTTGAATATTAATACAAACTGGAGAAAATGGATAAATGATTCAATGTGATATTATCGAATAGGCAAAGAAACATTTCTGTTCAGGAGATCTGTAAAACGAAGTGACGCAATTTGCAGATAATTTTGCAGATAATAAAGGGTAGTTTTTTATACCTAGTGTACTAATTATGAAATAACTCGTTTCATTTGTGTAAATTAGCGGAAAAGGGAGAAATGAAATATAGAAGACCGTTGTATTAACCACTATAAATCAGTTAACGTGTTTGACTTGAGATTAAAATACACCTGCTCATTAAGACCACATGTATGTCTCCCTTGGGTTGTCTTTAAAGTTATAACTTACCAACATAAGGGCCGGAGTGAATGCAGCCCAGTTCATCGGCCACCAAATGAATGACCAGTGGTGGACCCAGTTGGTCTCCACCATCGCCCTCATGTCGTTCTGGAGCCGTTTGACCCCGTAGAACCAACCGAGCGCGATGCACTCCAGCAACGCGTACACGATGTAGTTAAAGAATGCACCGTAGCTGTCGAGATGGGATACCCAGTAGCCGCCCGTCTGGTAAGAATGAGAACAATACAAACCACGATAAATGAACAATCGAACGAAGAGACAAACAAATACACAAGCAAACAAATGTAAATAACGGGTAGATAGTAAAACAAACAAATAAACAGCCGTCTGACCTAGTATAGAAGAGCCCAGCGCGGTACACACTGTAAATGAAGAATGCACCGTAGTTATCGAGATGGGAAATGGGCTATATAAACATATGTACATAAACGAAAGCAAATTGGATTTTGCAGATCTGGACAATGTTACTAGATCCTTTAAATGGCAATTGACAGTAATACTTACATGTGTGATACAGCTGAAGCCCATGATATACATGATGCCGCACGCCACACAAAGGACGTATGTTTTCTTTCCTCTCAGCTGAGGAAACTCGTCCACTACGGCCGTCGTTATGTTCTCCATGATGGCAAACTAAATGCACAAAGAAAATCAATGAGATATTATGACAGTATTCATCATATTAAAGTCAAACATGTCTTAGTATGTTTTCTACCCTCTCAGCTGGGGAAACTCGTCCACTACGGCCGTCGTTAGGTTTTCAAGAGGCTTTTCGCAAATGCTACGGAAGTGCAGAGTACGGGGGAAGCAGTCAGCTGTGACCGTACCCGTACTCTGGCTATGTCGCGAACTATTTGCAGTTTCGCAGTGAAGAATACGGGGAACGTCTCCTTGCTCGAGTGAACAAGCGCGATGATTGGCTGACCCATTGAAGTAGCATACTTCAATGGGCTGACCACGCCGCTCCGTGCTCGCTCTACACCCAACGCTAATTCAGCCAACAACCGTAGTAGATTTCCACGGTACGGGGGTATTTTCGGACAGAGTACGACCACCCGCTAAGATTAGCGTACTAGATGTCCTCCGTAGCATTTGCAAAAAGCCTCTAATGACGGCAAACTGAATACAAAGAGATGGACATTGAAATGTAATGATACTTTTATCAGTTTCATTTAATTACACTGCTTGTTAAAGTAGTAGTAGTAGTTGTCTGTCGCGAAGCGGCAATGACCGCCTTCACATTCACTTTACAGCTGATCTCCATACAGCTTCGCTGGCCTGCAACAGTTGTCCATGTCTTAATGTCAATTTGCCTCCGCTTTAGGTTCCGCTTGACCGTGTCCTTGTAGCGAAGAGCCGTGGTCGACCAATCTCTCTTTCGCCAGCTACTAATAAGAATAGTGACAATTTTGTATGATGTTGTTAAGTGCACAGACTCCCAGAGTGTTTTATAATTCCTGTTCATGCTTGCAATGCAGTATTCATTATATATGAACAAAATACTGCAATTCAAGAAAAGATACAAGCATACCATCGGAAAAAACACATCCGTTTTCACCATACACACAGTAGAACACGTACTTGGTTCAGAGACGCAGATTTTCCAGATACAGTGATACGTACACATAACATAACATAATCTAAAACATGGTTGAAGAATCGACCACCATGATATCACCCGTCACCCATCAAACATCTACGTATGATGTAAACAGGGTAAAGTGGAGAAGACAAGTTGCATGACAGTTGATGAGAGCTAGGTAACCCAAAACCCGATGTGTTAATCTTATGAGTATGATTATATTAACAATACTAAAGGACATGTGATGTTATACAAATAATACATGGTCTAGAGTGTGTTGTGTAAATGCATCGCACGCGAGGGCTATGTTAGATGTGTGTTGTGCACGAGGCATAAGCCGAGTGCGCAAAGCACAGCTAACATAGCCCGAGAGTGCGATGAATTTACATGACGCACGATAACAAGACCGTAGTATTATTTGTTTTTATAAAACGAGCTCAACCACGGATTGTTTTATTTTGCTGGATTATTGAAAACAGACTTGCCAAAATTAGTAACCCAGACTAACTCTCTAAAGTGTGAATTTATTAGGAATTTACAAAAATCATCAACACTTACTGCACTCGATAGTGTCAGGATAGAAATTTATTTGTTATTTAATGTAAGAAAGAAATTGCTAATATACAAATACTGGAGGTTTCCTTTAATTAGAATGTGCCTTTAACGTAGGGGGTAGCGTAATGCTTTGTTTAGACCCAATCAGCCAAGTCAGCTGGTAGCATTGATAGTTGAAGGGGGCCCGGCTAGAATAGTGAAGTGTATAAAGTTGTTGTGCAACAGTCCTTTGTTTAGATTCAATCGGCCAAGTCAGCTGGTAACCTTGGTAATTTAAGCGGGTCCGGCTAGGGAAGTCAAATGTGGAGTTGTTGTGTAACAGCCCTTTGTTTAGACTCAATCAGCCAAGTCGGCTGGTAACCTTGGTAATTTAGGCGGGTCTTGGCTAGGGAAGTTAAATGTATAGAATTGTTGCGTAATAGTCTTTTGGCCAGACAAGGCTTTATTATCAGAAAGGCCTTTATTTAGTCATTTAAACATGTTTAGTTTAGTTAGCTAGGTCAGGATTGGCACAGTCGAGAAAGTTCTGTTGTTTATAGAAATTGTTTGCATGTTATGTAATAGTCCTGTCTAGACGTCTTGAAAGCTATTAGGGCCTGTTTCTGAATTCCTAGGGCAGGTTTATATTGGTTATAGAGAGATGTAAACCTGTTTAGTTCAGTTAGCTAGTTTATTGTTTGCACGATCGAGAAACTTCTACTGTCTATAGAAATTGTTTGCATGTTATGTAATAGCCCTGTCTAGACGTCTTAAAAGCTTTTAGGGCCTGTTTCTGAATTTCTATTGTGGGTTTATTGTTATGTAGAGATATTTTGCTTGCATGGTTGCCAGCTTGGCACATATTTTAAAGTAATTTGATTAGTTCGGAAATGGTATAAATAGAGGGGGAATCGAAGTAATCGGGGAGAGCACTTGAGTCAAGCAAGCAGTATAGATCTCCGTTAGGGGCAAACGTTTTCTCTGGGGGAATTCCACATCGAGGCGAGAGGCACGCCCCAACCGCGATAAACCATAAGCTCGCCTAGCCAAGTCGCCGTCTACTCAATCAAGTCAACACTGCGTGGGTCGAGTATGCAGCGTCGCGGACAACGCAATGTCTGGTAGCTGGACTGAGGACCGGAGGACAAGCTAAGCTGAGAGGCCAAGTCGGCGTGGGCTACCAAGGGACAGTCAAGCGGCCCTCCTCAGACTGACGAGGACACGGACGACGGACGGGTCGGCAGACCAGGGCGACGACGGCGGCACCGAACTGAGGATCGCCAGATCACAGTTATGTAATTTTTGATTATTCATACCATTCTGTGAACACTAGAAATTATGTTTGAAGATTAAACTTATTTTTGAAACGTTAAACGTTCTTCTCGATGTGTTCTTTTCTGAGGTCTAGAGTAGCAGTAGAAAACAAAAACAAAAAAAAGTCACCCACGTGACAATTTGGAGGTCCCACCGAGACTCTACTGCTACTTGATCAGAAAAGATATACATTTAAAATTCAGATATTTAATGACCTCGTGTATACATTTTGATGACGCGTTCATACATTTGTACTGAGTTCGTACATTGAGTATGCGACACGTTTATATGACACAGGCAATGTTGAATTGTGCTTGTTGGTGTATTATTCATTTATGCTGTTGCCCCAGATACATGCTATTTACATTAACGTACATATTGCGTGAATGCTTAAATGTTTAGAGACTGTTATTAGTCAGTCCCATATTATTGTGCTAGCTTGCTAGCCGTTTATGGCTATAGTTGTGTGAGGTGTTACTCCCCAAGGCTACGTCCTTGGTGCCTTTAGATTAGCTATAAAGGCAGGTATATGTGGGAGTCTTGAGCTGTGTGGCGTATTTTGCAGATTCCCGTGTCCAAGGTTACGCCCTTGGTGACGCCTTTTAGTTTAAAGGTGTGTGCTTTATAGATTCCAGTATTCGAATTTGACTGTGATTCGTTAGAAGGTGAATTCCAGCTGTTTGAGTGGTTGTATACTCGCTGGGAGATACAATTTGTTGGTACGCTTGCTAGAAGGTACCGACAGTTTAGCATTGGGTTGCTAGGCATCAGAGCTGGTGTTACCTTGTTCATAGACTTTGTCGGGCTAGTTGATTTGCTGGCAGGGTTGGAATCTATACTTTTAGACAGTATGTCTAGTGTTGAGCAGGCTAAAGAGTTTTCTGCCCTTGGCAGAGAAATGGGCCTTAGCGGTGGTGCATTAAGCAGCTTTGTTTCGGAGCGTTGTCAGGCACTTGAAAGGAAGTGCGAGGCAGAGCGCGAGGACGAAGCTCGCGAGCATGAAGCTCGTGAAAGGGAGAAGGAACGCGAACATGAACTTAGGATGGCGCAATTGCGTGAAGAAGAAGGAAGAGATGTAGGTAATGCCCAGTTGGGTGGGATAAAGTTAAAGGTAGGGCGATTTGATGATGCTCGTGACCAGTTTGATGCCTATATTACAAAGTTTGAAATGTTGATGAAAAGTCAGAATGTCCCCTTAGGCCTTTGGGTATTACATTTGATTTCTAATCTCACAGGAAAGGCCTTGGATGTGGTGAATAGGATGAGTGTTGATGACCGTGAGAAATATGGCATAGTGAAAAGTGAGTTATTGTCTTATTATCATCTCACGGAAGAGGGGTATAGGCGGAAATTCAGGTCCGCAAGACCGTATAAGTCTGAACGCCCGAAGCAGTTTGCAACCAGAATGAAGGGTTACTTTGATTATTGGGTAGAGGCTGCTGAGATAGAGGATACTACAGATGCGTTAGTTGATTTGGTTTTGCGTGAGCAGTTCGTGCTTGGCTGTCCTAAGGAAGTAGTTCAGTTTGTTAAGGAACGCAAATGCGAGAGTTTCAGTGAGGTGGTTGACTGTGCTGAAGTCTATGTAGCTGCCCATGGTCCCTGGGTATTCTCCGATGGACCGAAAACAGAGGGGATCCGTACGGATCCGAAGTCGGATAATAGACATCCTCCCCTGAATCAAAAAGGGAAAGTTCCGAACCAGAAACCGGCCGGAACTCAGTCAAAGCCGGGAAAAAACGATGGAGGTAGAGGATTTCAGGGGAGAGGTTGCTATTTGTGTGGGAACCCAGGTCACATAAAACGGGATTGCCCCATGTTGTCAAGGCGGGTAGTAGCTCAAGGTCTAGTGAGTGATGAGGTAGATGCGGACCCCAAACCCAAGGGGGAGAGTGTGTCCCGGGGTGAATCGAAGTCCGAAGTGGTTGACTCCTCGGCAGGGTGTGTTTTTTTTGGTACTATGGTCGATAATCTTGAACGTGCGGAGAATGAAGTTGTTGGCAAACTGGGAACGGCGTACAATGATGTCGGGGCGATGGTGAATCGCATGCCGGTAGTATCCGGGAGGTTGAGGCCGGAGAATGTAGCCGTTTCCGTGCTGCGCGATACGGGGTGCAGTACGTGTGTAGTGAAGGGTGCACTGGTTGGAAGTGATCAGTTCACGGGTCAGCAACAGGCAGTGAGGTTAATCGATGGTACAGTTAAGCGCTTCCCGGTGGCCAAGGTAGTCGTTGACTCGCCGTATTTCGAAGGGGAAATTGAGGCTGTGTGTATGCCTGACTGTTTGAGTGACGTGGTGATCGGGAATGTAAAGGGGGCTCGTGAACCGAGTGACCCCAATTTGCATTGGGTCCCGAAGAGTGTCGGACATATCCCGGATGTGGAAGTCGCGAACCCACGGTTAGATGATGGAAGTTCAACTGATGGGCTAGAGTCGAGTGGTAAGGGCGCATTCTCGGATAAGCCGGGCGATGAGGTGTTGGCAGTTCAAACCCGCGCACAAAAGGTGAGCGATTCGAAGCCCAGCAGAGGCTTATCGGTGGCTGAACCTGTTGAAAATGTACGGTCGAATGCATTTCTGAAAGAGCAGAAGGATGATGAATCATTGCGCCCGCTGTGGCAGAAAGTTGGTAGTGTTGACAAGTCCCAGTTTAGGTACGTGCGTGAACGAGGGTTTCTGCTTAGACAGAAAAAGGGGGATGACGGTCAGGGCATTGGCCCCAAGGTGCTCGTAGTCCCCAGGTCTCGTAGGGAAGAAATCATGCGGGTCGCACACGATTCCCTGCTAGGTGGACATTTGGGTATTAATAATACTCTGTCTAAGATTAAGGGACAGTTTTACTGGTCGGGGATGACAGAGGATGTTGCCAATTTCTGTAGGTCGTGTGACGTATGTCAAAAGACTATTGATAAAGGAAGGGTGCCCAAGGCACCGCTTGGTAGGATCCCGCTGGTAGGTGTCCCATTCCAGCGCATCGCCATAGACCTCATGGGCCCGTTCATGCCCTCTGCTCGTAAGCATACCCATATTCTGACAATTGTGGATTATGCGACCTTACCTACCTCCAGACAAAGAAAATGACAAACAAGCGGATTATGAGGTGGAGTATGTTCCTCCAGGAATATAGGTTCCGCCTGGTGTCTATTAAGGGGTCAGAAAATAGAGCTGCTGACCTCATGAGCAGATTGTTGTAAACAAGGGTTTTTTTTTTAGCCAACTTGTTATTAAGCAAACTTTGTTTGCAAAAGAAGAGGAAGTATATTTGGTTTTGAGTACATTTTTTTAGGACTTGAAATACATTTAAAATGTACAAATCGTGTTTGATTTGTGTACAGAAAATACTACTCATGCATTTTTTATTTTTTACTTCTTTCAGGAATCAAAGGACAAGCGAATCGCGGTCGCGGTTAGAATTAATTTCGCGAATAAGTTAGAGTAGGAAAACTCCCGTGGGGTTTAGTTGAAGTAATGTAAGCTTATGTAAAAATAGATAGGGGAAGGTAGCATAGTACATAGCAGCTTGTTTACCTATTTTTGTTTTGCGAATGTAATAGGTTGTTTAGCCCACTGACAGTAGACTCCCGTCATAATAAACCCTATGAAGTTAGGAATGATTTGTTTGGCCTTTCATGGTTTGGTTTTGTTTTATTTTGAAATTGCGGAATTTAATTGCAATTAAGGGAACAAGAGTGGGTTTAAATTGGCATAGAAAGAAGGATAACTGAAATTTGTTTCATTACTTCGTAGATTGTCAGGCGTTCTTCATGACGAGAGTACGCTGTGCAACAGCCTTTGTGTAAAATGTAAAAAAAAAAAAAACCATGATGTGGATTAAACAGTACTTTATAGTAGCATGAAATGTCATTAATTGATTTTTGAAATGGTTGTACAAGTTTAGTGATGTAAACTGTATGATGTCAGGGTCTGAAGTTGGTTATGATAGGTTAAACATTTTATAATGCCCAGAGGCACACAATTATTGTGTTGTAATACTGTGAACGATTGAGCATGGTATTGATGTAAGAGTAACGGTTAGGGTGTAGGAAGAAGAAAAGAAAGATGAATATACATTGTTTAGTAATGTTAATAAATTTCTTGATGTTGGATATAAGTTATGTCCCCTAATTATATCTTAAGGTGGGGGATATTGTCAGGATAGAAATTTATTTGTTATTTAATGTAAGAAAGAAATTGCTAATATACAAATACTGGAGGTTTCCTTTAATTAGAATGTGCCTTTAACGTAGGGGGTAGCGTAATGCTTTGTTTAGACCCAATCAGCCAAGTCAGCTGGTAGCATTGATAGTTGAAGGGGGCCCGGCTAGAATAGTGAAGTGTATAAAGTTGTTGTGCAACAGTCCTTTGTTTAGATTCAATCGGCCAAGTCAGCTGGTAACCTTGGTAATTTAAGCGGGTCCGGCTAGGGAAGTCAAATGTGGAGTTGTTGTGTAACAGCCCTTTGTTTAGACTCAATCAGCCAAGTCGGCTGGTAACCTTGGTAATTTAGGCGGGTCTTGGCTAGGGAAGTTAAATGTATAGAATTGTTGCGTAATAGTCTTTTGGCCAGACAAGGCTTTATTATCAGAAAGGCCTTTATTTAGTCATTTAAACATGTTTAGTTTAGTTAGCTAGGTCAGGATTGGCACAGTCGAGAAAGTTCTGTTGTTTATAGAAATTGTTTGCATGTTATGTAATAGTCCTGTCTAGACGTCTTGAAAGCTATTAGGGCCTGTTTCTGAATTCCTAGGGCAGGTTTATATTGGTTATAGAGAGATGTAAACCTGTTTAGTTCAGTTAGCTAGTTTATTGTTTGCACGATCGAGAAACTTCTACTGTCTATAGAAATTGTTTGCATGTTATGTAATAGCCCTGTCTAGACGTCTTAAAAGCTTTTAGGGCCTGTTTCTGAATTTCTATTGTGGGTTTATTGTTATGTAGAGATATTTTGCTTGCATGGTTGCCAGCTTGGCACATATTTTAAAGTAATTTGATTAGTTCGGAAATGGTATAAATAGAGGGGGAATCGAAGTAATCGGGGAGAGCACTTGAGTCAAGCAAGCAGTATAGATCTCCGTTAGGGGCAAACGTTTTCTCTGGGGGAATTCCACATCGAGGCGAGAGGCACGCCCCAACCGCGATAAACCATAAGCTCGCCTAGCCAAGTCGCCGTCTACTCAATCAAGTCAACACTGCGTGGGTCGAGTATGCAGCGTCGCGGACAACGCAATGTCTGGTAGCTGGACTGAGGACCGGAGGACAAGCTAAGCTGAGAGGCCAAGTCGGCGTGGGCTACCAAGGGACAGTCAAGCGGCCCTCCTCAGACTGACGAGGACACGGACGACGGACGGGTCGGCAGACCAGGGCGACGACGGCGGCACCGAACTGAGGATCGCCAGATCACAGTTATGTAATTTTTGATTATTCATACCATTCTGTGAACACTAGAAATTATGTTTGAAGATTAAACTTATTTTTGAAACGTTAAACGTTCTTCTCGATGTGTTCTTTTCTGAGGTCTAGAGTAGCAGTAGAAAACAAAAACAAAAAAAAGTCACCCACGTGACAGATAGCTTCACTGAATTTGACTCTGCAGATCAAATGCAGTTGATGGGAAATTGCCGAAGATTTTCCCATTAAAAGTGAGAATTTTCAAAGAATTGTATGCATTTCCATTCCAAAACTTACCAATATCAAACCACATACCATATAATTTACGAAACTGCTACGATTTATTTACTACAGAACAGATCATTTACAAAACGAAGCATTTTACATCTTTTTTTTCTTCACTTTCGCAAGTGTGTCTTCGTAGAAACGTGTAAACAAGCATTGTGACGTCACAGCCGTGCAAATATCGCGCAACAAAAAGTGACAACACACATGTGTTACGCTTTTTCTTGTTTGTTTGTTGAAATTTAATGAATAGTCACGTGACTGGATTTAACCAATCACATAACTGAATTTACCAGAGCCGTTTTATAATAAATCAAATCAATTGGATGTAAGACCCACCTGACTGTCGAGGCCAAGGGTGATCAACATGCTGAAGAACAGGATGGCCCAGAGAGGTGAGACGGGCATACGGGCCACTGCTGCCGGATATGCGATGAAGGCAAGCCCAAAACCTGATACACAGAAGGAGGAAATGAAACAAATTGAATTCAACCATTCACATTAACTTCGATTAACACAATTGTTCAAATTTAGTAAAGATTATACAGATGATGACAACATTAACTGCGACTGTGGCACATCACAAACCATGCAACACCTCCTTCAATGTCCTAACCTTGAGGAACAGTGTAGTCAAGAAGATTTGATGGCTGCAAATGAGAAGGCCCTGCGATGTGCAAAGTCATGGCCAAATATCTAATATTCTGGACTTGTGTGGATGTCGGATACGAAAGAAGAAGTAACAATTATGTTAACTTTATGCGGTTCTCTTGCCTTGCTGTTTTTCAATTACTCTTGTAACCTCATGAAACCGGCCTTGGTTTTACAACTACTCTCTGTTATTGATTTGTTTCAGCAGAAACCCGCTTATCATACTGATTTGGATTCTCTCTGAACAATAATATACACAAGTCATTCTAAGCACCACATTCCGCGCCATTATGTCGGGACAATTACAAACATTTTCAAAATACTTCCAGAGGTATTCGTGTCACAGTATTGGCCTTGATGTAATTTCTTCAGAATAAATAAATGAATAATAACAATTGGATAAATATACAACATTCATTTATAATACCTTGTTGAACAACAGTATCCACAGGCTGGTTGAGTTCTTTGGCCATGAAACCAACGATGGAGAAGATAACAAAACCGGCAAACACACTGGTAAGGCAGTTAGCGATGGCTACAAACATCGAATCCCTGAAGAAAAAATGGTAAACGTATGTAATTGATAGCATTATACATGAGAAATTCATTTTTGCAAAGTGAATCTTTATTCCACTAAATGCTTTTGTTTAAGATTGAGAAGATAACAAAGCCAGTTACAAAGCCAGTACACTTGTAATTGTGTACACATGTAACAACTTAACATCATAGCATGTTAGTTGTTCAAATGATTGGATGATACTCCATCAAAAAGTGTTACAAATTATTATTTCTGACATTGTAAACATTTTCCGTTATTACACAATTTTTAAGAGGAAGATATAGAATGTTCAGCTTTGCAATTACAACATACAACTTTCATGTTTCAATGAATTTAATTTTGAAATGTTTTTATGATTTCCTATAATAGGAAGGATACTTTAGGACTTAAGGAAACACAATCTTACCAATAACAGTTATTGTGGAATTTGTTGTAGGAAGCAAGAGTGACAAGACCTCCTCCCGCAGCGCTAAGTGAGTAGAAGATCTGAATAGCTGCATCTTGCCATACCTGTAATTATTACGATACATACAATTTAAAAAAGTATGAATTTATTGTTATACCCCATAAGAATATATTATACAGATATTGACTGTCTTGAGGGGCAATATAACATTTGAGATCCTCGAGGGAAGTTATATTTGTGTCGAGGGACATTATATTTTTCCGAAGCGCGTAGCGCTGAGGAAAAATATAGTATTCCGAGACAAAAATATAACTCCCCCAAGGGAAATGAAATGTTATATGGTTCCCGAAGGAAAAAGTCAATATCTGTTATATTATCATGACCTATATACATACAAATCAAGATAAATATAAATTTGGTGTTGAAATAAAATTATGGACAAGGGAAAATCATTAGATTAAATCGAAATCCTTCCAGTAGAACAGACGTGTTATCATCGAAATGCTGCGCAAAATGCTTCTTTATTCGAGCTTCCTTTCAAATTTACTTTCGGATCGCGCAATCTCCGTAGAAAGCTTAGCAACGCTGCGCGTGCCAGGATGCTAATACGCGCACATTGTTCATCTTCACACATCCATTGTGACGTAAATTACGTCACCGGTCAATATAACGCCGTTATATTGACCGGTGACGTAATTTACCGGTCAATATAACGCTTCTCATCCTTGTAGCGATGGTCACGTGACAACATTTTGACCAATCGCACACCAGTATCTTTATAGGTCATATAATATATATATATATATATATATATATACAATGACACAGGTATAGACACCACCAAATAATTGTGGTAATTTCTGATTCAAGTGTGCATTTCAACATAACTTATGATTCATATGATGTCCCAAAATAGCATCATCTTTCAAATTAGAATGCTTGCCATAATGTAGTAATAATCACTTCCGGGGGGTGTTTCACAGAGATCCTAAGTTGATCTTAGCACTAAGATGGTCTTAAATATTATGGAAAGCCATTAGTGTCTTGAAACATTTTTATAAAAGTTATGTTGAAATGCATACAATTTTGATTCAAATCTTAAATATTTTCTAATTATCAAAGAGATTTCATGAATTTTATTATGGCTTTCCATAATATTTAAGACCATCTTAGTGCTAAGATCAACTTATGATCTTTGTGAAACACCCCCCGGCCATCACGAAGATCCTGACAACGATCCCGCTATAGGATTGAAAGCTCCTCCTGACTCCCATTGTATTACAATGTCGCTATTTTGGTAAATAAGCAGTTTTCAGCAGTAATTGTTCTTGATTTTCTTTCCATAATGTCACATTGGAAACAAATGCATCGATACATATCATGTCAAGGTAGCTAGTCAGTTGTATTGAAATCTGTAAACAGTTGATTGCAGAAAATGACTCTAAATATTGAATATTTGTAAATTGCGCTCATGGCACTATATTTTTGAAATCAATACAGTACAAACAAAGACACAAACAAACGTACACAAAACAGACAGACAAACCAACCTTGAAATCACTGAAACGGCTGAAGTGGGGGGATAATGTATGTATAATGCACTACTATTTTGGAAATCATTACACACAAAGACACACACAAACGTACACATACACACACACAAGACAAACATACAAACCAACCTTGGCATCACTGAGACGGCTGAAGTGATGTATGTATAATGCACTACATTTTGGAAATCAATACAAACGAAAGAAACACACAAACGTATACACATACACACACAAAACAGACAGACAAACCAACCTTGGCATCACTGAGACGGCTGAAGTCGGGGATAATGAAGAACTTGATGCCGTCAATGGCACCGGGTAGCGTGACTCCGCGGATGAGCAGGATGCACAGCACGGCGTATGGGAACGTAGCTGTGAAATATACCACCTGGACGAAAAGGGAACGATGGATAGGAAATTGAATTTTCGTTTGATTTGATAATCAAATAATACCACTTACCAACAACGCATGACTGAAATAACTATAAGTCATGATTTAGTAATAAATAAGTAATTATCATGGTAGATAATCCGTTTGTAAATACATACTCGATGTATAAAGATCATATTTAAAGTTCACTTGATAATGTAATGAAGTTATTTTTAAATTATGTAAACACACAAAAAAATAATTTACTCATTTTAAATTTGTAAAAAATTATTGATGACGTAGCTTGATAAATCATGGGTGGAATTCACAAAGGAGGTTTGTAGGAGGTTTGTACAAACCATGGTTTTACCATGGTCAACATGTATGGAATGCCATTTGTAAACTGATGGAGAAGCAATGTAAACTCCTTACTTGTTAACAATGTTGATGGTACACATTTTCAAAATGCACCAAATATAAATGTTTGTCTTCTCACATGGTGAAATTTGCTGGTTAGCAAGCTCGAACAGTCATATCATTATAAATTATGAATTGGTTTACTTGTATACGAGCAGCACTCCATAGATGTAGACCATGGATAAACCATGGTTTGTACAAACCTCCTTTGTGAATCCGGCCGGGGCCATTATGAGCAGGATGTCTTATTCAACCATGCACGCTGTACTCCATTCTAATGACATTTTATCTAGCATAATCGCACTAATTCCTACACAAAAGTCCCGATATATCATTACTTAGTATCTGTTTTTTCAGTAAACGTTGACATGCCTCGGTCACACCTTTGCGTATGTTGCTGCGTATTGCTGCGCTAGGCGGGGTATATCAATACGCAGCCTTACCCAGCAATACGCAGCGATTTTGAAGTTAGCAGTCACACTATTGCGTATGTAGCTCGTATGCCGCTCGTATAGAGACTGCGTACGGTTGCCTATGGTTGCCTATTAGCTCGCTGTTGCTCGAAGCAGTACGATTCAATACGCTGTGTGCTCGACACATTGCGTATGGAACTCGTGCTTTGCTCGCTTGCCGCTCGCTAGCTGCTCGCACCAGTTGGTAGTGTTGCGTCTCACTGCGTATTTGCTCGCTTTAGCTCGACTGCCGTTCGTACTGTTGCGTGCCAACTCGTTCTGAAGCGTACCAGCTCGCTCGGGCTGCGGCTGTATATAAAAACTGGTCATTTTGCGGCCCGTCTTTTATTGCCAATCGTCCTGCTAGGCAGCCAATCGTAGTGCTAGCGAGCTAAAGCGAGCGGGAACCAGCGAGAGCGAGCTAAAGCGAATGGCGCACAAGCTAGACTCGCAGCATAGCGAGTGGCACACGAGCGAGACTCGCAGCAAAGCGAGCGGCCATCGCAGTGATTCGTGTTGCTAGGAGCGGCGTGCGTGCAACAGCGCAACAATACGCGCAATCATGCGAACGACAACGAGCTACAGCTAGGTAAATCGTGTGGGAAACGCAGCTATACGCAGTGACACGCGCTCTAAAAAAATGAGGTGCGAATGATTGCGTATACCTGCGCTAGGTCACTCGCTGTCGCTCGCTGTTGCTCGCATTCACTGGTTGTTACTCGCTCCCGCTCGTATGCAATTTGACCTTGCGTTTGCTTGCGAGAGTTTAGAAAATTTTAAAACTAGCGAGCGACATACGCAGACCCCTGCGCTAGTCTACGTATTGAGTACGTAGTGAGCTCGCATCATTGCGCTTTATTGGGTGTATCTGCGTTTGTCTGCGTTCGAGCAATACGCAGCAATACGCAAGCCCAATACGCAAAGGTGTGACCGAGGCAGGTTAACTCCAATTTTTCCACATGCCATTTCAAAATTAATGCTCATTCATTAAAAACCCACCTGTATCCTAAAGTTACACTAAATTTGTACTGTATTGGTAATTGTATTGTTATTGTTTGTGTAATGTGTAGTTTTATACTTGTAATCCATTTTTTTCTTTGGTTGTTTTTGTTTTTGTAAGCGCTTTGTATCAAATTTGTAAAAAGCGCTATATAAATAAGGTTATTATTATTATTATTACTATTATTCTTACTTTTCCAGATGATTTGATCCCTCGCACAAGACATAGCAATACAATGATCCAGGCTACCAGAAGACACAAAGCAAGCTGCCAGATTACTCCGCCCGGTTCGTTCATTGAATCCGCCTCCTGTAATACAGCATTCCTGTGATGGGTGGAGCACAATAAATAGTAGGCGGAGTCTAATTGCATTTTCAATTAAAAAATAGGGAGGGGCTGATAGAAGTGAATGGAGTCCGAATGACATGCAAATTGAGTGAAGTTTGATTACATTTGTATATAAAATATGGGAAAAGAAAAAATAGTGATCCAAGCAACCAGTACCAGAGCAATCTGCCAAGTATAAACTCCACCTCTTGTCATGACTGTCGACAGCATTCTTGTAATGGGCGGAGCACAATATATAGTAGGCGGAGTGTATTTGGATTGTCATGTAAATGTAGGAGGGGCAAATAGTGGCTGGAGTTAATAGCGTACACATTGCGTGTGGTTCAAAGGGATAGTACAGTTTTGGTTTAGAGGGCGCTTCAGGAGTTTAGCAATCCTCAGATGGGGAAAACTTTCAAAAAAGTTGGTAGAATTGTAATAACATAAAAAGGGGATGCGGTTTCAATTTAATAGATTATAATACGAAACATCATTTTTTTTTTCATTTTGTTATACTAACACAAATTACATGTTAACTCACTTCCAGTACTGTTCGCTGGACAGTTCTCTCTGAGTACCGAGCGGGTCCGTGTAGGCCGAGGTGTTATAGTTGCCCAGGTTACTCGTCACGTTATAGAACTCCAGCGTCGTATCATTGAGGGCATCGAGGCGAAGACAGCTGCCGTTGGTCGCGATGATGCCATCGTTGTTGACGCAGTCGGCGTAGAGGTCGAAGCACTTGACGTTGTTCCATTCCCTGTCGCAGCCGACCCAGGGCAGCTTAGTGGTGAACGACGCGAATAGGTAATAGACGGTGTACATGATGATGACGTTGTAGTAGATACCCACGATCGCGGCCGTGAATATTTGGCAGTATCCAATACCTAAAGAATAAGAATGGGGTAATAATGTAATGAAGAGGAACGGGTAATAACGTAAAGCGCTTAGAGATGATTATCAATCATATTAGGCGCTATATAAATCGCAAACATGATTATTATTTATTATGATAAATAGGGAGTTTTCAATTCATTCTAGACATTTAATAATCTTACATTTCTTTTCTTCAGAATTACAATTTGTAATAATAGCCCGGTCACATATCAACGGATTGCGTAAACGGACGTCAAACGGAGAGCTAAATTTTCCATCCGTTCGTCTCCGTTCGTATGCGTTTCTTGTCCGTTCCTTGTCCGGTGATGTACGTTGTTCTATGTTTTGTACATAAAGCAATGGAGACGACTTTCATCACCGGATAATTTCATTTCGCAAATTTTCTATTCGTTGGGCATTCGTTTCCGCTATCCGTTGATATCTGACGGGCCATATGGCCGGTATAAATGATGATTACATTGCAGTAGATACCGAAAATTCCGGCCGTAACATATAACCTATGACAGAAGCATTAAGAGATGAAGGCAGGAACAAATAAAACTGCGACACAAGACTATCACATAATAATTATTATCTTAATATGCTTATACAAAAATAATAATTTCGCTGACTCACCTCTGAAGAAAGGCACAGATCTCCAGCACGAGATAGGCCCCAGACTGCAGTACTGACCGAACGATACCTCCATCAGAAACAGTGGCAGACCAGCGAAAAACAACATGATGGTGTAGGGAATCAGGAAGGCACCTTGAGATTAAAAAAAAGGACATTCGTTAATCAAAATATTGGATTACTTTACTGCATTTTAAATGATATCTTCTTGTGGGTCTATATTCATAGGAAAATACCCTCATTAGGCTTATTTCGTCTTTAAAGGGATAGTTGAGTTTTGGTATAGAGCGCGCTACACAAAATCATTTTGTTGTGAGATAATGAAAAACTGAGTGTAAAATTTGAAAGAGCATAATATTTTTATATAATTTAACATCTAAACACTTCGATCGTAAATATCTGATTAACGAAAGGGAAATTTGTAAAAACCGAAACCTGTCGCATGATTGTATTGTAATTACGAATACAACAAGGTATGAGGGAACCGCTATAATTTCAATTGGATTTTGAGGATTTGGACAATGTTACTAAGTCCCTTTAAGGAGACTACAGTAAGATGTAATGGGTTAATACGCTTAAACTTCCCTCCTCCGTGTATGTAAGCAATGTCGGGGCCTCCCAAGACCCAGAGCATACTTATTCGGGATACTGTTAGTACGAAGGCCATGACATTGGACTCTTTAAGATGCTCACAAGACGAATCTGCTAACTGTTTTCCGGTTTTGTAAGACAAATTATTGATCAATAAACAATGTTCATACCTCCTCCGTTTCTGTAGGCCAGGTAGGGAAACCTCCAGACGTTACCGAGACCTACGGCGTACCCGAGACAGGACAGCACGAAGTCCATCTTGTTGCTCCAGTTCCCTCTCTCCTCATTCTCATCTCCGTCATATTCCTTATCCTCATCGTCTTCTCCCTCGCGTTTCTATGACAAAAAAAATAATACACCAATGAATACGGCTTGTATTGATAATAAACGGGTAATGACATTATTTCATCTTGACCAAGTTGTTTTGCACTCCATTTAAAAAATTGAATGGCAACTCATTGAATGAAGTTTCAAAAACATAGATTGGAAGTGTTGTCAAAATCTATGTTAGTGGCCACCTGTCTTTAGCAGCCATGCTACCGATAGTGGCTACCATGAGTGATCCCTATAGAAGTCACCTGTAAACAGTGGCCACTTTCCTTCCCTTCGTTTGTCAAATTTACTCCAACAAGACTGCGCACAATTATATAGCTAGTCTTTAGTATTCACTATGTTTCCTTCTCAAATATTAGGAAATTAATTCAAACATATAGGGAAACTGACCACAAATATATTGTGATTAAAAGAAGGCAAAGAAAATGGGATTCCAACGGGATTCGAACCCGAGACCTCCGGATTGCCAGACCGGTGCTCTACCGACTGAGCTATAGAAAACCCTAGACGGTGCTCGTCCCTGAAACCCCTTAATTCTCATTGCCAGAATGGTCAGAAGCTATTATAACCTGACATAAACCCGAAGGAAACAAATCAACTTAGGGATATATGCGAGGGATCACCGAAGCGATACAGCTATATTAGGAAAATAGAAACGTTTGATTCTGTAGAATAAAGAAATGTCTTCAAGTTTAATAGAACATACAGGTGTTTCAAATACGTCGCATTGTCTTAATAAAAACACCCAATTTTAATGTATACATGTAGATCATGTCCAACTTACGAAATCGTCCTTGTTGTAACTCGGACGTCGTGATACAGGTTTTGACGCTGGTTGAGATGGTGGCTGAGATGGTGGTGGATCCGGTTTGGACGGTTTAGGAGGTTTCGATGGTTTGGGCGGTTTAGCCGGAGCTGTATACGTCGGTTCTATCGACACCGGCTTCGTATCTCGCGTGGTAGACGCGGATCTGCTACGCGTCTCGTTGTTATAGCGCACTGAAGTGGGCGTGGCTCGACCGCTGGCCGGGATGGGCGTGGTCTGTCCGCTTTGTGGGTAGTAGGAGGCGGGCGTTGTGCGTCCACTTGCTGCATGGTAGGAGGTAGGCGTGGACCGAGAGTTGAGGGAGATGCCCGGTGGGAGGAAGGCGGATGCACTATTCCTCGGCAGGGGGGCGGCACCTGACGGTCTCTATAGAAGAAAATGAGGATTTACATATAATACGTATACAAAATAGATATAACATAATTTTACTAACATTTACATAAATTGTATGTATTCAGGATAGCTATCCGTCCTACTTCAAAGACGAGAAAAGGATTTAAAACTAGGTCCGGTTTGTCACTGATGACTGATGTAACCATCACCCTCCTCCCGAATCATTTATACCAACCGCCTAGTAGGTGGCAGGTACCAATATGTAGCGGATTTTAATATACTAGTCTAGTAGGGGTTCGAACCTACAACTTACTCTGTACGTGGCGGACACTCTACCACCGAGTTACCGCTTGCGATCATATATATACGGTGTGTCATTGAGCATGGAATGTTTTTTTTTTTTATGGGTGAATATGCCTACATAATTATACATACATTATGAGTACATTTGAGACAAACATGACAAACTTGCAAACTGTTGACAAGGCGAGCGGCATATCTCTCACAAGCTGTTAAAGTCGTCTTATATTTTAGACATTGGTGTTAATTATATTAAACAAATAAGACATAAGAATAATATTCAGAAACTACCTGGTTCATCGATATACCAAGATACATAATAGAAGAGCTTAATTCCAAAATGCGCTAAATCCAATTGTTCAACTTTGGAGAAAATGGGTTTCTGTGTCCAACTTTTTACACATGTCTATGGGAATATGAGAATGGATCGTTCCATATTTTGAATTTGATTGTGTAATTTGTCCTAAAAAATTGTATTTCTAGATAGTTACGTAGCTTATTAATTTACTGATATCGTTAACTCATGTTTTATGAAAAGTGGATTTAGCGCCTTTTGGAACTCAGCTCTTATTATAGGCATGATATAGTTATAGTCATGATATAGTTATAGTCATAGATATAGGAGAAGACTGTACATGCTGTACATGCTGTACATTTACATTTTCAAATAATGTTGTCAAACATGGCTTCCTTATCGCCGCCTTTCTCTAGTTATTAGAGTAAGGACAATGTATTGAATACTGCCCTCCGGCATATGATTAGGTGAAGACCCTCTATTGTGTTTTGATGTTACGTAATATTAAACATCGAGTCTCTTTGAGCAGTTCGGCCGCAAAACCCTAAAATGACCCCGCAACGGTTTTGTGAATGGTCAAGCCATTCAAACGTGTTATTAACTGTGTCGTATTCCCCAACAATAGATTCAGTACTTATCTGAAACTAGTGAGAAATAGTTTTCGGACTTGTAACACAAATATAAGAAAAAGGGTAGACGACTTTTGATTCTTATATGCTTATATGTTTGTATTGTCAACGGATAATTTGAAAACAAATACGACTTTACTATGCTTTATTCAAACCAACATTGTTGAGTTTTTAATAATAATAACATTTAGCATTTATAGAGCGCCATGTATCTAGGTGCCCTATTCAGAGGCGCATTATTACCCTTGGTCATATGGTACAGTTCAAACCCGCACAATATATTGTGCACCATCTCAACTCCCAGGGGAGTATTATAGTGTGATGTAAGATAGTATTTGTGAATGATGACCTACAAGACATGGAATTAATCAAATGATCATAACTCGTGTCAAACAATGTTTTGTACATAATTTTGAAATTCGTCCCGGGTCGAATGAGCAACAATTACACAAACATGTTGTATTGACATAGAGAAACATATTGTATGTGATATGCAATGTAAAACAAACAAAATGAAAGGATTAATTTTGTTCCTTGTTTTGGGGCAGCCGACGTTTTAAAACATGACTTGAAAGTGGAGATATACAAGATGGCCTACAAAATAAATGCTCTTTTTAAAGAAGACCAATACAATTAGACAGGATGCTTCTCCCAAAGATCACCAGTAAATGGAGTGGTGGAGTGGTCGTATAGTACAAAACAAATTTATACAGAGGAATGCAGTACCCTAAAGTATGATTGAGCAATTTTAGCGAACAAATTCTACTACTATACATAGCAACACAACAAGGGGAAAACTAGGCTGTACACAAATAGTTTGAGAAGTGAAACAAGACTATAACATGGAAGAGAAAACTCACGTCGGCAACAGTGCTCGGACGGCGAGATGGCGGGCTCGAAGCTACAGAAGGCGGGGCTTCAGGAGGCGGATCCCTATGTGTCGGCCTTCTCGAGTCACGCTCGTCCTGACCTCTGGGGCGCCTATTGCGCGGTCCGTATGAGAACTCGGATTCGGGCGTGGTCCGCCCACTAACCGAGGGTTGGCTCCTCCCAGTCCCGCTGACCGGTCCGTAGCCTTGTGTGCGAGGCGTGCCATTGGTTGGTTGGTAAGAAACGGGCGGGGCTCGAACGTTCAGAGATATGCCGGGTGGGAGGTACGATGAGGCGTTCGTTCTCGTTGAAGCCGTTGATGGTCTCTAAAGTATAGAATTAAATACGAACATATTTATTCATAACTCATGTAGCCTATACGTCAAAAATGCAATTCGTTCACAATTAATGAAATATATCTGGTGTAAATGTATAAGAGGACCAAGAGAGACAGAATAAAATAATGAACAAATGATTTACAATAATTCAACATAATTAGGATCAGTAACCTGCTTAGATACCCCAATTAACTAAAATGATACTTGCCAGCAAAATCATTCTTTAAATATATAATCAGTCTAAGTAACCGTTCTAATATCAAAACAGTTTTTGAAAGTCAAATTTAAAACAAAAACAATCAATACAAAACAACAGCTAAAAGGTGAATATATTACATCAATGAAACGATTTAAATTTGATTTCACGCACACAGCAATGCAGAGTGTAATAATATTATAGGCAATGAAGTATGGTGTAAAGCAACAAGTCAATAACCGAATGATAGGGCATGATAAAAACAAATTTTATGATAGCTCCATGCATGAGCACCATACAGTTCTACAATGGAATAAAATGTATATCATGGTAAAGCGGTGTACAATGATTACACTATTATTTATGAATGAATAACAGGATGCGAAACTTCTTGGGGAAGAGCAATATATACGGTGGAGAGAAAACGCAAAAAGAATGAGAAAGAGTCTAAAATGGATTGATACATAAAAGAACGCGTAAAACACGCGAGTTGAAATCAAACGCCCACACGCACACACATACAACATGAAAAGTAAAAAAAATAAAATTAAAAAAAAAATCATTTATATTTAATTAAAGGGATGCTGTGTCTAACTCCACGAAAATTACTTGGAGCTTCCTCGTTTCTATTATACCGTGTTGTTTAGCCTATAGATGGTAAGAGAAGAATAAAATGGGGTTAGATTTTTTCAAATGCGATATCTATCATTCAGCTCAAGAGCGTTAATGAACGGTCATAAACCTCATAAACGTCATACAGTAATTCGTTGTAAAAGCAGACGCATATTTTCGCTTTTTTAACCAGGAAAGCAGTGTTATTTTTCAATGAAACTTTCACACATCATTCGGACATATCTTACAATGATTTCGGGTACAGGATTGAAGTCTCAAATGTCACTTTGGGCAATATTTGACACTTTACAGGTGCACCTTTAACAATATTTTAAGCCAGGAATTGAGGGGTCGGGTAGGGGCGAGTAGGGACAGAGATACTAAATAAGATAGGAGAGATTGTGGCTATATACGATTTATATATACTTTATTGACACATCAAACGGTTTGGAAGGAATGCATGGATTGTACGTTGCTGATGATGACCGTAAAATAATACAAATAATAAAAGTATGAACAAACTTTCTATGAACCAGCTTTAAGCAAATGAAACCAATGATATTTATGATGCTTGCGATGAGATTCCAAGAGCATTTTGAAAAAAAAAGGTTGCAATGCTAAAAGAATCTCACGTCTTGATTAACGGAGGGCTTTTGCAACGGTGGGCGGGAACTTTCAGAGGGCGGTCCGTATCCAGGCGGCTCTTTGGGCGGTGATTGGTCCTTAGGTTTTGGGCGGGAACTTTCAGAGGGCGGTCCGTATCCAGGCGGCTCTTTGGGCGGTGATTCGTCCTTAGGTTTTGGGCGGGAACTATTAGAGGGCGGTCCGTAACCAGGCGTCTCTTTGGGCGGTGATTCGTACTTGGGTTTTGGGCGGGAACTTTCAGGGGGCGGTCCGTAACCAGGCGTCTCTTTGGGCGGTGATTCGTACTTGGGTTTTGAGCGCTTACGCGGTCCGTACGAATGCACCGATTCGGGCGAGGTCCGCCCAATTTCAGTCGGCTCACCCCGCCCACTGGCCGGTCCGTAGCCACGCGTGCGAGGCGTGGTCACTCCACCATTGGCTGGTTTGCGAGCAGTGGGCGTGGGCCGAGCGTTCAGTGATATGCCGAGTGGTAGGTACGACGAGACATTCGATGCAGCACTCACTCTCTGTGTGTTAGTTACAAGCAAAATGTTATTAATTCACTACTAGTATATCCCACTATTTGATTAAATAATTTCATTTTCATACGAATGTATATTTCATGTCATTGGACACAGAATATGTGCATATGTGCTCCTCACTATTTTCTTTTGTCGCAATTGTAACCTGTATGTTTGTATTATGTGCATATATGTTAATAATTGTGTTGTATTTTACACTGTATTATGCTTTTTGGTCGAATAAATAATAATAATAATAATAATAATAGTTCATAACATTTTAGGTAATCATTCAATTTGAATACCTGTACACTAATGGCTTAGTAATTAAGATATATTAATCATGCATTCAGTAAATCGGCAACATAAATGAGACGTTTTTATTTTCATTTAATAAAAAAAAAAAACATTCGTTTGTCTCCAGTGCTTTTGAATGGTGTCAGTTAAAGGGCATCAAGCGTGGGGATGCTACACAGCGGGTCGCCATTTTGAACTAGGCTAGTTTGCGCGCACCGCATGACACTGAGCTAACGTGCATCACGCACCGTGCGCAACTCATACGCAAGATGGCGCCGCGCATCTGATTTGACGAATCTGAACTACCTTTAAATCATAACATGTCCGTTCATTCTCTGTTGACCTACATTATCAATAATGAAGAGCTTATTTCCAAACGGTGCTAAATCCACTTTTTCAACTTTTGGAGAAAAGCAAGATTTGTAGGCCAACTTGGTACACATGCCATTGGAATCTGAAAATTGAACATTCCATATGTTGATTTTGATCGTGCAATCTGTACTAAAATGTTGATTCCAAGATAGCTACGTAGCTTATTAATGTACTGATATCGTTAACTATTTTTTTGTATGGAAAGTGGATTTACCGCGTTATGGAACTTAGCTCTTCAATTGTACAAACTTCAACATGTAACTGACAGGACTGTCAAGACACAAACAAATTGGAATAGAAATAGAATTCCATACGGAGAGATAGATACGGGTAAACTATTGTCTCGGATTATAACTCAGTGAATTGATGATATTGTTTAGTATAGTTTGAATTGGCGAGACAGACGACACATCGGACAATGGATGATCGATTGTAAAGGCGTATATCAATTAGTCACAAACGCCTCATAAATATAAATATGATTGTATAATTGCATACAATTGAATAGAGACACATTCCACCTTGATGGGGCATAGCTAGGTGAACATTTGCGTGTTGATTTGGAATGGGTAAAGATGTTGATGGTTGAGGCAGCCTGTATCACATATACAAATATTTGTAACATTGTTTATATTTGTTTCCTCAGAGGTCCTTACTAGATCTATCAATTTCCATAGACACGATAAAGTTAATACAGGACCCATCATGTCCGATAGGCAGGGGTTTAAAATTCCAATGAAAAGTGTATGTGTGTGTGCTGGGGAGGGGGGGGGGGGGGGGGGGGGGGTTGGCGAAAGAGGAAAGACTTTGCCTTTTCAGAATTCGTTCACCACCGAGGCACCGATTTATGCAGTGCAAAGTAACATTTTGTTTGTACGTGTCTCTATCTGTAGTTTAATTACAGGTGCCGGTAAATTGTGGCACATCATCTGTAATTCATTCAGCACGAATTTTCTTCTTTCAAGCTTTATGGAGCCGTCAGGCATTCACCATTGTATATATTTCATAGCTCTACCGATATTCACGAAAAATACCGCGCCTCGAAACTAAGTACCACACGAGTATAGTTCCTTATACAAAGACAGGATTGGGGTTGTCGGTCTGCAGCCCCTATAGATGGTTTTGAAAGTCCCAACATTTGGGCAAATTTCTTCTCATGTTCTGGCATGATCTTTTCATTCTTGGAAATTTTTCCTTTTTTATAGCAAAACTATATGGACATTTCTTATCTTCATTCCTTTGAAAATTTGATTACGCGGGCGAAAAACCTCTTACTTTCGGATAAAATTATTAGATTTGTGTGCATAGTCGGTCTGAAAAGGCATATTTATTTGAGGGGGGGGGGGATAAGGAAGGCTTGTAAGGGATGGATAGGGAATGTTAGCGCTCAGTCCTATTCAGGGGCCGCGGAAAGGTTTTGAAAGTGGGGGGGGGCTGACCATATTTTAATTGTTATAATAATTGTTATGTTATGCTTATGTATTTCTTTGTTTTAAGCCAAAAAAGTGGGGGGGGGGGGGGGGGGCTGCAGCCCCCCCCCCCCCCCCAGCCCCCCGGTTCCGCGGCCCCCTGCTATTCTCCCAAGTCTGAATGCCCGAATATCCTCATTGTACGGTTGTTTTTCCAGGTCATAAAGTTATTGGTTCATAGCACAAATATTGAAGAATTGTAAAATCATTCCCTGAATGAGATGCCTCACTCGGCGACGGAATTCAATCTGTAAACTTTTGAACTTCAACGAGTAATAATGAGTTCAATGACGGTTCTTAAACCCATTACAAAAAAACACGCACAATTATGTCTGGGCAGGTTAAAGGCCTTTACAAGGTTTTGAGCGTTTTTTTTTTCGAATTGCCTTTAGGAAGATCAATTTGAATGTTTTTGTTTAAAGAGATAGTTGAGTTTTGGTAGAGAGGGGCGCTAGACTCCTTTTTTTTGTGAGGTAATGAAAAACTGAGTGTAAAATTTGAAAGAGCATAATATTTAAATAATAAAATCATCTTTGTTTGATCAAAATCGGTTCAGAGACGGCTGAAATATCCATAAATATAACAATCTGTAATAAACCTGGGGCCCCAGGTTTATTAGAGAATTTTGAACCAGCCGTTAAAAATTCAAAAAAATGCTTCCTCTTTTCAAAAAGTTACAAAATAGGTATTTAAAAAGTTGTTGGTTATTGCTCTATCTAATCACCATTTCAACATAGCATCACATGCACAATATTTTATTCAAAATGGTTGAAACCGATGAGTGTTTTAGAGAGCGCCCTCTTACGTTTTAACGGCTCTTTTTGAATGATTACAATGATCTTTACTACGTCATTTGTGATTTTGTGTTCCTTTCTAGATATCACTATTAGTTTGTAATGTAATGATGCAGGTTTTGGTTACTAAAATTCAGTTTCACCAAAACTGTACTCTCCTTACCAGAAATCAACTATCCCTTTAAAGATCACTAATACGCTGCAGTTAAAAGTTAGTATTCTTATTATTAATGTTCCACAATGCTGCTTCTATGAAGAGGGGTGCTGGTTAAATGTCGAAGAGCCCTGCTCTTGCATTAATCGGCCCCAGTTCGAATCCTATAGGTTGTGTCTCTCGGATGGTGACGATAAAGGGCGGTCCCAGCCGTAAATGATACAAACTGATTAAACGCATTCGTAGATTATAACCAAAGAACAACATGGCTAACATAGTTTATGCTTGCACTGCTTTTTTTTGCACAGGTTGCTGATATTAATTAATATGGGATTTCACAATCAAAGAAATACATGACAATCATTTCAGAATATAAATGTACGAACTCCCACATAAATACACGGAGAACATCGTAACATATGATTTTTTCAATGCCCGATGAATTCTAAATTATGCAATATTTAGTTTAAAAACATAATTTCCTATTATTACTGATTGAATTGTACTGCTTAACCCCTTGACTACCGGAACTGGGTGGGTTGTATACATATTCTATGGGGATTTCACAAACTCGAAGGGAACGGGTTAAACAAATATGAAAAAGTACTGAATAATTGTATTTGGATGTTTGCATCCCTTTAACGTTATACTATTCTCTTCTTTACGAAAGAGGAAATTCCAAAGTCAAATGTTTTTGCATTAATGTGGAATTCATATTGCGATCAACCAATTTTAGACAGCAACACATTTGCCTTCAAAACAAAATAGAAGAATACTTGCTATACGTGTCCATGTTTCAGTGTGACAGCTTCTTTGAGTTTGCTCTTTGTGCCTTGCGATGCTCATCTGTTCAGACAAATCTTGTTCGGTTCAATAAAGATTATTGATTTGGTAATTTCAAAGTCTTTTGTAAATTGTCTTCTCAAATAACCAGACATTGATTTTGTCGTGCGCCTTCTCTCTCCAAAGGAGCGAAAATCCCCTTTTTAATGAGATCCAGGGATCTAATATAGATAATTAGCTCACAGACAATCCACGGGAGTACATCGATTCAGCGGCTGACATGCACCTTTTTTAGGGGGGGGGGGGGGGGTTGTTACATTTATACAAACTGTATTGTGCTATTGCCGTTTAAATAGTAAAGACATGTCTATACGACAGACAAGAAAGGTTAACATTATTTACAGTACTTCCCATAATCATATAAGCTTCATACAACCATGTTTAAGATGCGTTTGTTTGCCCACACCTTGATCTCGATATACTTTCTTGGTTCCTTCTTAGGTTGTGTTTTAACTTATAAAACAGTTCGTGAATAAAAATACGATAATATCTTTATTAGCTGAGCTTTATTTCTGATCATAATTATCATTACTTTCTTTGTTTCAATTGGTAAAGGACGGTGTTTATTTTGTTGTTTTTTCTTTTAAAATAATGTATTGCGTATGTCCAACGTTGGTCCTAATATTCAATAGACATGTATACTTTCAACTGAAATAAAATTGGAAGAAAGATAGAGAGGTGTATAAACATTTTTGTTTCTATATACAATGAAATACATTATAATTGTAATACGATGCATTTTAACAGAGCAAGATACATGTATAAGCAATATACAAGTCTAACTTTAATCCAAGGTAAAACAATATTTACCATGCATTAGATTATACTTGGGAAAATGACTGACCCCAAAACTATTGGCTGTTTGCATAATTTAATGGTTTATGGGTCAATTTTACGCTCAGTAAATAACAAGTGCAAGAAAGTAAAACGTTAGTAACTAAAATAATGTGTTGACAACTGGCTTCAAGAATGCAAACGTGTTTGCTCTGTACAATTAAATAGTATAGTGTAATAAGCTTGCGAACGGCAATAAAACCGACGAATCTTTCATCGAGGGCTCGGTAACGGTTGCATTATTATATGGCACTATATTTCTGACTGAAGTAATTTGTGTTCGTTTCTAAACCTAAAATCTTTTTTCTTTTCATTTACATTGTCAGCTAGGGCACAATAGTACCGCATTTTGGTGCAATACAAAATAGCCGCATTTTCGAATGAAAACAAGCCATCAAAAGAATGAATATGATTTGAACACGGTCTGCATTGTCGTTGCATGCCAGCATGTACAGATAATCGTTGTCTGATGTTTTTAAAATCTAAATCCATGATCATGAACAGGAAGACTGAAGCATGAAATAATTGCTCATTCAAGTTTAGTTCAATGAACTAAAGCTTTTGGGACGCATTCCGAGTGCGAACCCGAACTATGCACATCTTGTTTGTCCTTCAGTAAGACAATGTATATATGAAGTGTATTTGTAAAAAATGAAAAAACAAATATGTGTGCACGGACGACAGGTAGCCTGGCTAGAATACTGCCCAGGTAGTTGAGAATGTGTACCTTTTGAACAGCGCTTAGAGATGGTAATACAGATGGACATAAAATAGGTGATACAGATGGAAAGTTGTATAAGCTGGACGCAAGAGAAGGTTTAAATTATAGTTTTGTTTTGGCTTGTATATCGGATCTAGTAACTTTGTCGGCATGTGCAAAAAGTGATAAGTGGTTAATACAATTGAGTAATGTTGGGACCTGCTTTGTCCGTTGAGTAATGTGCGAACATTTCATGTTAAATGGATGTATATGGCAAAGTAATATGAACGAAACTGCAAAGTGGTATTCACTAACTAATTGCATTGACTTTATACACGGTTATGACTATCCAGTGGATAGTTAAAATCTTTAACTTTAATCGTAAATATCTTTTTAACGAAATTAAAATTCGAAAAAACAAAACATATCCAATGCTTCTAGTGTTAATACACAACAATGTATGAGAGAACCGCTAGCGTTCCAATTAAGACATATCAAAGCTATAAAATATTTCAAACTAAAATGCCGTAAACTTCTTGCGACTTACATTCGTTCTAAATATTGCCCTATGTGGATTCAAGTTATTATCGAATGTGGACATGGAAATATCAGCATTTACATTTAAACGTGTTTTAAACATATAATATAAAGGTAGGCATTAGAGGTCAAATGTTCATAACAAAAATTTTGGCTTTATCCATTTTTCGCAATATTTACCACTCTTCTCCGAACATTTTCATCTAGGAATATTTAAGAATTCTAGTAACATCTTACTTGGAACTCTATAGTGGTTCTCATAACCCACATCGTATTCGTATTACAGATACCAGAGAGGTGAGGGAGGGGGGGGGGGGGGGGGGGGTAGGACATCTCTGTCAATACAAGCATGGAATGAGTTTCGGTTTTCCAAACAGATTGAATAAATAACGTAACATTTATATGATAGTGATATTACCTTTACCTGTTTAATTTGTAGGGCTAAGAGGGAATGTTACTTTTAGTGAAGGGCACTCCTTTGCGAGTCTTTCCTAACACATCAAATACAGATTTTAGTGTACAATGTTTATACATTGTATAATGACATTCTATCAACGGCTTTGATATAAGTCAATAATGCTAATGTCCATTTAAAAAAAAAAAATTTTCACAACATAATACCAAACTCACAATCCCAATTCTTATAGTCTCTTTATCTAAGCACACGGATGTGTATTCAGTCAACCATATGAATTATTTACACTAAACGCACAATAATTATACGCCTGTATTATCCAGGGTATTGTTTGATCACCCTTGCAAGACGTAGGGCTAACATTTAATCATATATTTACTCAATGGTTGTGTAAAGACTCTTCACCTACAAATTATATGAAATAGTTCACGATGATGTTTGAAAATAAACCAACATTCTTATATTAAAGGGACTTAAAAAACATTGTCCAAATCCTCAAAGTTTACTTGGAACTTTAGTGGTTCTCTCATACCTTATTATATTCATATTAAAAAAATGCGCAAGGCGGATTCATACTGAGGCTATATACATGTACTTAAGGAAACATGCCCCAAATGATTTTTATTTTAAAACCAATTATCTTTATATCTCATTTTGAACATTTCTTAAATGAATAATGTATATCGACATAATGTAATTTACTTATTTCACGCTCAAAATACAATACCCTTAATAAAAAAGATCAAAGTTATTCGAATTGTAGGTATTTGCAGCTGACTGGACCATTTACCATTTTTACTCAAGTAGATGTGGGTATTTGATCCCATTTTGCTTTTACAAATACACACGCACATTAAACTAACTCAAAAGAACGTTTGTAAGAGACATGTAACATTCATGTAACCATAATAAATGATACATACATGTTACATGTCTCAGTACAATGGACATATTCTTCTTCTTTTTAAATTGTTTCTTTAAATTTGATATTTGAAATTTAGATGTGTATTATTTTTAAAAAAAGTATTGTTTGGCGTATAAACATATTATACATTGAATGCAACACCAACAGTTATAATAACGACAACATCAAACGTTCTTCTGAACTAGAAAAACAATAATTACACTGCAAGTTAAATAATTATTTACAAGCACTTTAATACCACACCATGCATGGTCGACATTAATCATTTATAATAAAAATTGATTAAAGTATTGTCATTGACATAATGTGTACTAAATGTAGCCACAGACGCTAAGAAGACAGTTTCATACACTTGTGTTTATTAACATACTATAAATGACATGTTAAATGTTAATGTACAAAGGTGTATGAAAACGTGTCTTCCTAGAGTCTACTTGTCACTAAATATACATGTATATAATGTTGACTTGCAAATGTAAATATGACACCCATTGTCATTGTACAATTATTATAATCATATTGTGCAAGCGTATCACGTTACCACAGTCGACCATCCAATGTTTAGGTATATCACCTAACAAAAACATATGTATTCCACTAAAATGCACATACATAGTTTATTACACATACAGGCATGCTAAAATGGCGCCATATAATTATTGAATCTGTAATTGAGTAACCATTACTTCGCCTATGATGGAACACATGCATCCTTGACTCAAAATGCATACAGGTCAATACAATAAATACTATACTCCATTTACAAAATATTGTATTATCGTCATAGTTTTCTCACCCTCGGAGTTGCGCTGCCGTTGTTGTCATCATCTGGATATACCATTGTGTTGATAAAAACCACCTTTTCGGTGGAATAAAATGTCTGCAAAGCTAGAAATTGGCTGAAAATATGCTGAAAACTCTGCGATTATATATTATGATAGTATTAGTATACTCCGCCAACCGTTTGAAAATGCAAACTAGTGTCGGGTCGTAACTGGCGCCTGCTTTAGCTTACGTGCTATCACATGCAGATAGCGCGATCAGAGTCGCCGCGCCAAGTGAAATTGTATCCACCAAATCTGTTTTGACCTAAAAACAGTGGTCCGGAAGGTCGAAATTCCTGTCTCTAAGTCCACAAGATATGTCGATCTAAAGGTGAGGGATCTTGGACCTCAATGTCAGGTCCTGGAATTCATTTCCTTGACGATCTACAACGCGGAAATCGCATAGCCTACACCGGGGTCGCCTTGCATGCATGCATACATCACAGCAAATTCATCACTCGATCCTCTCTCTAGTCCCGCCTATTCTATTCGTATTTAGGTGTCCGTTGATTATAATATAGTGATGTGCGTTTGTGGTATATGCTACAACACAGTCATTCATTCTATTTTTGTTCTCTCTCTTTCATTTTCGTCCGTTAGTATTGTGAATAACATACGAATCGGCGAGGCCATTGAAACACCGCGGTGACATCATGGTTTATATGCGCCGCCATTGGTTCTCCCCATGCGCGGAATTCGGTCTCACAACAACTACAATAAAGTCTATTCTCTCTCATTTCTCGGCTCAGCGAGCACGGATAACAAGTGAAGCCAGTTCGCGGTGAGCGAGCTCTAAACAAGCGAGACCCAAATCCATGAACCTTATAATAAAACGACGAGACCACCATTTTTAGGTTGGATTATTGTAAACATCAGTCAATGAATAGAATAGCCACTCGAGTCAGTCTGCTGTAAACTAATAGGCCATGATTTTTTTCGGACTTTGAGAATATTGTATCTAATATAATTTTGTATAATTTATTCTAGGTGAGGAACCGCGATATTGTGTTTTATTTGTCTGTTCAGTAACGTATATCCCTGTATATACAAACAGTATATTTGATTTCATAGACGTAAGGAGCAGACAGAAGGGGAGAGCGATCGGGGGGGGGGGGGGGGAGGTGGTGGACTGCAGCCCCTAACAAGGCGTTAAAAGTGCATTTTTAGGTCAGAACATTACTCAAAATTGGGCAAAACCATGCCATTTCGGGCAAAAACATGGCATATTTGAGCAACAAAAGCTGATTAGGTAAACTGAAATGAGAGCTCTGTCCTACTTTTCGGACAAAAGGTGGCAGCACATAACATTATTATTCTTGCAACACTAATGCCAACTTTAATTTAATAATGCTGGTTTATTATTAGTTACATGTACGTATTTATGTTAGTTTATTATTAGTTACTTTAATAATGCTGGTTTATTAATAATCGCATAGATATTCGCCAAATATTTCAATCTATAGGAAGGACGATGTAATAGAGATGGTGTAGCACAATTGGATAGACAACCGACTCCATATTATAATGTATATGCTTCACAGGAAGACAATTAATGTGCATAATACTGTTGCTCTCTACCTAGGAGTATTATTTTTGTACATGTCACTTGGAAGTATGCAAATCATCCTCGGAAGCTCCAAAAAGGTTGATTAACTGAGACAAGGTGGACAACATCATTCTACGGGCTTTAAGGAACATTGTCCAAATCCTCAACATTAAAGGGACTAAGTAACATTGTCCAAATCCTCAAAATAAAATTCTAATTCTAGCGGTTCCCTTATACCTTGTTGTATTCGTATTAACAATAAAATCACGGGACAGGTTTCGGTTTTTCAAATTTCCCTTTCGTTACAAAGATATGTATGATTGAAGTATTCAGATAAGAAAAACTCCGGGCGAGTTTTTCTTCCGTGTACAAAGTGAGTGCAGTGGGTTACTGAATATCACTTTGCATTTTCGTTCATTACTTGGCCATACAATGTCCATTTGACTTGAAATTTTCAAACAATACCCTGTGGACATATGAGATAACAATAATATACATTGCATCAACCATTCATCACTTTTTGCACATGTCAACAAAGTTACTAGATCCCTTTAAACTGGAATTCCAGTGATTCCTTCATAACTTGTTGTATTCGTATAACAACAAAAAAGCATGGTGCAGGTTTCGGTTTTTCAAATTTCCCTTTCGTTTTTTTACGATTGAAATGTACAAATGTTAAATTATCCACTGGACCGCGAGAACCGTGTACAACGTGAGTGTAAGGAGTAAGTGAATGTCTCTTTGCATTTTTGCTCATTGCTCGGCCATAAACATCCATTTAACTTGAAATGTTCATTTTGTCCCAGTCAATGGCTGCCGAATCGCAGAGAAATGCTTCTTATTCAAAGAATCGAAAATAACGAAACGTCGAGATTTTAGATATTGACTTTTGGGACTTTAAATTTTCGATTGGTCCAGTGACCAAAACATCATCCAAGAAAGCCACTGTTTGGGGGGGGTATCGGTAAGTACTCCCTCTATCGTGCGTTGGAAAATAGCGGGAGCCGCTGAGACACCAACAGGTAAGCGCGTGTACTGAAAAAAACCTCTGTGGGTATTGATGGTCACTAGCTCTCGAGACTCTTCATCCAGCTCCAGCTGCAGATATGCGTGGCTGAGGTCCAGCTTACTGAACGCCTTTCCACCTGAGAGTGAAGTGAAAAGTTCAACCAGGGATATGGGAGTTTATCCCTGGTTTATCTACCCGTGGCAATGGGTATGTGTCGGTCTTGGCTACGCGATTCACGGATGTTTTTGTAATCTCTACAGATCCGAATGTCTCCCGATTCCTTCATAACAGGGACAATTGGCGCTGCCCACCTCGATAACGATACCGGTTCAATCACTCCATCCTGTTCAAGGCGCTACACTTTATCTTCGACCCGCTTATGTTGCGCAAACTGCACAGGACGTGCTTGGTAGAACTTTGGTTGGGCATCGTCATAATCATACGGACGGCTATGACACCATCTGTGGAGGCCTTCCGTCGCCACCTGACGGAAGGAACGAAGTAAACACCGGAATAGACTTTTACTTGCACTTTGTAAATAAGCACCTGCGCACCCTGTGTATGCACACACACACACACAGTATCTGCAAGAATCTTCAGGATTGAAGGAGGCAGATTAACCCGAAGAAGAAGAAGAAGAAGAAGACAACCTTCTGTCCTTTCAAATTGCCCAGCCCGTCATTAAAGAGGATGCTGTCAACCGATCGACTATGATTGACTGATTGGATACAGTTCCAGTCAAGCTTTAAATGGGCGAGCAAATTCCTCCTGAGCAGGTCTGGGGGCAGGGGCCCGATTATGGACCAGCGACATTTACCATGGTAATTACCATCATTGGCTCTAACTCACCGATATCAATATGCTAGAATGACATACAAATCAACATAATGTAGCAGAGCACACATACCACCCTTACTCATTTAACTGTGAAGCATATAGATCAGTGGAACTAGGGCTGGTACTGGATCAGGGCCACTTCCTGCAACCACAAGCAATTGTGGTAGCTTTCTGTTCTGTGCACACTGAAAATGTTAACTAGTCGGGCACCAGCTGGACTAACCTTAAACTAGTCGAACTGGTTAGTCAAGTCTGCTTGACTAGCTTTACACCGCTTTTAAATCTAGTCAAACCTGCTGGACTAGTTATTTGATGGCTAGACTAGTTATTGATTAGTTCAGCTGGCCTGACTAATGTAATTTGACCTGCTGGACTAGTTTAGGGTCGGACTAGGACAGACTAGTCAATGTAGATAGACTAGCTTTGTTTTAGTCAAGCTGTAGACGGACTATCTTTGCGTTAGTCAAGCTGGATACAGTTATATATAACATGTCCTGTCTGAATTTTTCTTCTAACAAATGGGTTGTTTGTATTTAATACATACAAAGAGGCTAGTCCGGTTTCTAAGCTTCAATTCAATCTATATCAAATCGAGTTCTATTTTTTCTGACTCATATCTTCTTTTATTTTCTCGAATATAACAATACACACCGCCACCGTTTTTTAAATTTTTTTCATTGCAAGTGATACCATCATCTAACCAGGTTTCTGAAAATGACATTGTTTTATTCCTCATCCAGCCATTGGGCGCAAATGAGATTTGGCAGTCTTGTAAAGATTGTATGATGTCCAGTCATGCGTGCAGATATTCAAATGAAAACGGTACTGAAATGTGCCTGGATGATAACTCTACATACCAAGACATATCATGAAACCAATGATTAGATGTTCATACATTCATAATGGCAATTTTTGTCTGACTTACTCTGTAGAGTGGAATTGGGCTGTGTATCATTCTGACTGCAAACCCCTCTGGGCTGCCGGTCTATATTCATCAATGCCTCAACCATGTCAAAGAGATAATACCCGTAAACATATCGTATCTGCGTGGGGTACCCTATTATGTGTTCCATATTCATCAATGAATCGTGGCATTGATGATTATGAACTTCGTGAAAGGGCACCAACCACCAATCACCTAGACACGTTTTGTTTACGGATATGATCTCGCTGAGGCATTGATGAATGATGAATATGATACACATGATAGGACACCAATCACCTAGATACGTTTTGTTTACGGATATGAGCCGTTAGGAGTATTATGTCTGTATATTTACACAGACTATCAGTAACCTTCACAATGAACTTATGCTAGACTAAATATAAATCCGATCGTAAGTGGATTCGTATAGTCCTTTTGGAGAAGCATTTTTATACTGAGTGATACAACGTCGACGTTCTTCGTGATGGGTAATATAATTTCGAATAGATCCAAACCCAACTACACGGTGCATGTAATGACTGGCGATCGCAAGGGCGCAGGCACCGACGCCAATGTCTACATCGCGCTCCACAACGACCAAGGAACGCGATCACGGGACATCCACCTCGACTGCTTGTGGGACGACGACTTCGAGCGCGGCCACATCGACTGCTTCCCCGTCAAGCGACTGTTGCATTTTGGGGATGCCGTGCGGGTCGAGCTTTGGCGTGACGCAGCGGGACTCGGCTCCGACTGGTACGTGGACCTGGTCGAAGTGGTGAACGAGAAGTCGAACAAGCGGTACGTCTTCCCGGTCCACCGCTGGATTCAAGATAAACTCATCATCGGCGAGTTCGACGCGTTGTTGCCACAGGACGATTACCTGGCCGCCCAGAGACAGGCGGAACTGAAGAGGAAGAGAGAAACATTCGAGTTCCAGCGCATTGCAGAAGGGCTTATTCCACAGGTACTTAGACGAGGAAAGACAAGGGGAAAAGGTTGTTAAGCACCAACAGATGGGCGCTTGACCTTCCAATCATTGGGTCCAGAGTTCAAGACCGTTCGGTGCTTCTGGCAGCACGGGGTGTAGCGTGTACACAGAGTGTGACCCCTAATAATTTACGTGCACCCCGCCTAAAATCAGTCAAATTACGCTACACCATGCACTGGCCATAGAATCTGTAGCAAAGTGTTATTCACATTGCTCCCCGGGGAGTCAGATGATGCACGTTATAATTGTGCTGGTTCAAATAGTACCAATACAACTGGTTAATATATATATACAACGGGGCATCGATCGACAGGCCCAGTTGAATATGCGTTTTATGCACTACATTACATCGTATTTTTCAACATTTCTCTTTCAATTTACAATACTGATCATGCTATGTTATAAAGTACTGGATGTGCCTTTATTGCAATTTTTTAGATTTGATTGTGCTTATTTCAATTTGATTTGTTTTAAAGGTGAAACAAATGCCGCCTGATGAATCATTTTCCTGCGATTACCAGGTAAGCTTTAATCTATACGATTCAACAAGTTTGTATTGCTATTCAGATTTCTTTCAACCATTCAAGCGTTGGGGAACGATAACTATTCGTTTTCAATCGGAACCCTAAACCCTAATGAAATTGACTGTTTTGATCAATACAATGATCTATCCCGCTTCTAGTTCGGCGAAATCTTTGTTTTGTCAGGTGATGTATATCATGATTATCTGGCGGAACGCTTCACCATATTATTATTATTATATATTATTTCACCGTATTATTTTATTCCGCAAACGTTTTATCCGTCGGGCATCTGTTTACGCTATCCGATGATAAATGACCGTCAGGATGTGATATATCTGGGTTTTTCTTTTGTAAGGTATCAATAAATCAGTCAGGTACTTACCATACCCCCTCCCCCCCCCCCCCCCCCCGCAAAAAAAACAAAACAAAAAACAAACAAACAAACAAAGTATAATAAGATTAGTATGAAAGCTCCTGAATCCAAGAGTCGTAGCTATACGGGGGAGGGGGGGGGGGGGGGGGGGCACGGGGGGCACGTGCCCCCCCCCCCCCCCCCCCCCAATCGTTTGGCCAAAAAATAAATAATAATAAATGACGACCCGACATTCAAATGTGTCTATATCATTCATTATTATCATGTTTTATTAAATGTGTGATGATAATGATGTTATCAATGATAATAAAGAAGAACATAACAGTCGTGCCCTAATACCATGAATACTATAGCAATAGCGCACCTACATGTATATCAGTTTGAAGAATCCTTCCAATATAGCGCCTTCTGCACATTTTCAGTCCCGTGCGCGAGGATCGACGCTCACCGCATTTCAGAAGACTATAGAGCGCGTATAGGCCTAACAAACTTCCTAGCGCATGTTAAATCGTCCGTCATACCAAGGGCCTTTTTAGGATCTTGAATCTGCCTCAGGCTTTTATAGAAAATGTTGACCATTTGACGCCTTCATGCAGGCTATAAAGGCGCATAGCTGCACTACGTAGTAAAGACAAACTTCCTTTACTAATTTCTTCACTAATTTCTTCACTCCAAATGCACCCGTTCCATTAATTCATGATGCATAATTATCTTTAGGCATATTGTTGATGATCATGATTGAAGGAGCACCAATAATTCCGAAAATGAGGAAGACAAAAATCGAGTGATATAATACCAATAGGGGGAAAGACACATTTATCAATAATTAATCTTCAAAATAGCTGTCTTTTTTAGTTTGAAAAGACTGTAAATCTCGTTATTTGCCGTGATATTGCAAGTTTCATTTCGGTTGCGGGAACTCACTTTTCGAACTGTGTTGGGCAGTGTAATTTCTCAAATGAAGTTTATTAAACCCTCATCTATAGCACACCGTCACAGTAATAAAATAATCTGAAATAGTATATCTTTCAGTAAATTCGGTCCATATGCGCTGAATGCAAACCAAATTGGAATATCATGTGTCACCCCCCCCCCCCCTCCCCCCCCCCCCCCCACATTTGAAAATGGTGGAGATTGTCCCCCTCACTTTGTCGTTATGTATGTTTAGTTCCATGCTCATATACTTCATATTTCGTGAAATTTCTGCACCAAATCGCACACTTTCGCTCCCTATACTGTGGGAGGGGGACACCCCCTCCCATACCCTCCCCCACTCGGTCTCTTCGCTTCCTCGCAATGTCTCATCTCCACTTTTGAGAAGTTGTTGACGCCCTTGCTTAGTTTCATTGGAGCTCAATGCCCTAGACTATATGGCTCTATAGTAAACAGGATCACGTAGATCCATCTCATGCAAGGCTCAATCTTTCCTCGCTATTCCCGTTTAAAAATACGTTACGAGTAGATTCACTATTATATACAATTTTAACACCCATGATTAAGACAATAATGACCACTTCTACCAATTTCAAAATTTTCTTCGTGGGAGGGGGTAAACCCCCTCCCACACCCTCCCCCAAATAAGTGTAGACAAGCATGGATATATACGACGTGAGCATATTTGAGTCTGGTGTATGTGTACACGTAGTTTCAATTGTGTTTGTATACTTAATCATGAGGGAGATGATTTGAGTCCTGGTTTTCTTTAATATATTATTAATAAATTTCCTTCCAAGGTATGCACCAGATTGCATTATTTCAAGTTGAAATTTGCAAAAGCTCCCTACCGTGGGAGGGGGGACACCCCCTCCCACACCCTCCCCGCCCCCCCCCCCCCCCTCGGGCGCTACGCGCCCTCGGGCTTGGTCGCTCCGCTCCCTCGCAGTTGTGCTCCCCCCAATCCGTTGACCCTCGCTACGCCACTGCCAAGAGATATGGGTTAAATAATCAAGTTGACTGTTAAAGTTGCGCGGACAAGACATATAGAGGGCCGGGGAAAAAATTACTCAGCCGCCCGCATTGGGCCGCGCCATGACAGTCAACAAGCCTAGAACGAACGTGCTGCAAACAGGGGATACCATTAGTTTGTACAGACGGCGCGCCTCGTGCGTAGCGCGCGCGTAATATGACTAGTGTCCTCTATAATTTGCCTTGTCCGCGCCACTTTAACAAGGAAATAAATTTAGCAGATGAGACCACAATCCTTGTTCGGTATTTCTAGCCAAAGTTGTTTCATTCGTGCAAATGTCCAACTTTGAATTTAGAAAATTATATAATTTCATATTTCATGTATCATATTTGTAAATACTTGTATATCAAGGTCACTCAAAACAGGGACCTCCTTTGGCTGATCGGGGGGCTTTTATACATAAAAGCACAACAAACTAACAAACAAAATCAGCTCTCGGGCGCATTTTTAGTAAACCCTCCTTTGTGATTTTAATCCAATTATGATAAAAGAAAGGTATGTGAAGTATTTTCAGAAGTGTTCGTTTTTGTTGTTGCAATATTTAATTTTTTTCAAGGAAAAGCTCGGCAAGACAAACACATAATAAATTAATAATATTGTTGCCGTGTTTACTTGTTTGTTTGGTTATAGTGGAGCCTCACTAGGCAATTCGTTGTTTCAGGCTTCGATGCAGCGATAGCCAAATTGACATCGCCAGGACCGTGGAAGACCCTAGAAGAAATGGGCAATCACTTCTCAGACAATGCAGACACCGGCCACTTCCCGAGGCCACGCGTGAGTAGAAATCTGTAATTTGATTTGTGTGGGTTGATGTTTGTCGTTCTTGTTGCTGTTGATGGTGGTTTTATTCTTCATATTGTTATGATTGATATTATGCAGTGAGTAGTAATTACTTGTTCCTTTTTGTATTAAGTAAGTTATGCTAGTTACGCCAATGGGGCGCCAATGCAACCATGGTTACTAACCCAGGTATGTTGGGTCAGGAGCTCGACACCGTTTTAGCTCAGTGCCCAAGGTAATTAAGAAAAACATATAATTGAATGAATAATAAAAGAATGAAAATAGTATTATGTATATTGTTTCTGTGTCGATGTGTAGTGTACCATGTGTACGGTATACATGCGTTCGCAGTTCTTCCATCAAATTACATGATTGTACATTTAGCTATACTATAGTATGTCTCATCGCCAAACTTTGTCTGCTAACTCTTTTCCCTGCGTAAAATAGAGCCCCCCCCCCCCCCCCCCCCTATAGAGTACCCCTATGTACTCAGCACTTCTGAGCAGGTCACCCCAAACTAAATAAGAAATTTGCAAATGAATATCAAGTATCAACCACGTACATTTGCCACTACAAAATGTTCAAATAAGACAATTATACTTGTCTCACATTTCCAATGATCGTTCCGCCCACATTTCTAATACAACACACTATATTTTGATGAACATTATTATGTATTACCTCGAAGGCCACACGCTCACATGCAAGCCCATGGCTTCATTAGTTATTTTGTCATTCGTTTTCAACAGGGAATGGAAAACTGGCGATCCGACAAGGAGTTCGGCTATCTGCGTCTGGCGGGCTGTAACGCCGCAGCGCAAATCAAGCTCTGCACACAAATACCAAAGAAGTAAGAGTTTCAGCGGTAGTCCACACTATACAGTGCGAGTAAAAAAAAAACGAAACCGGACTTTGATAGCTTATTAATCCACAATTATGAACATATATATGTTGATATTGGTATCAGATTAAAGCTTTGGAAATTGCCTTTAAAATGATATATCATACATTTTGATCACTTAACGCTTCATCGAACGCGAACTTATTATCCAAAGTCATGCAAAAACTACCCGTGTCCAAGTTTGCCCTTGTCTTGTTCTAAACACAACAAACAAAAGTAAGTCCCCCCTAATCAAAATAGCGTAACTTTTTAACGAAAAAGTTTTGAGCACAATAACTTGGCAGGATTGTTTCTACACTTATTGAATCACTTCTGTCTGAAAATGATATTTATCCGTCGAGTCAGGAATGAGTGAGCAAACATTAAAGGCAAAATTGTCACTTTTCTAAAGTCACAAGAGTCACGTGACTTTTGAAAAGTGAAAATATTGTCTTTATTGTGTGCTCACTCATACATGAATAAGAGGACCACTTTCATTTTCACACAGAAGTTAGTGAATAAGTGTAGAAACAATCCTGCCAAGTGATTTTGCTCAAAACATTTTTGTTAAAAAGTTACGATATTTTGATTAGGGAGGACCTTTTGGTTGTGTTTATCATATATGAATGCGTTTGTTTACCGTTTTCTTTTCAAAAGAGCATTTCAAGAATATCCTTTGGTGAATCAAGACAAATACCAGCTGGTTGCCAATGTTTGTCATGTTTATCAGTGTTGAAGGGGATCCCCCACTATCCTCCCATCAGCAGCCCCATTGTTTTGAGGCAGGGGCCCTGAATATGACATTTTTAGGATGAAGTTATCTTTGAAAATCAAACAACAGATGCAACCATTCATAAAACAAGAACACTGAAAACTTGGACACGGGTAGTTTTGCATGCCTTTGGATAATATTATTAGGTCGCGATCGGTGAAGCGTGAAGTGATCAGAGTGTATGATATATCATTTTAAAGGCAATTTCCCAAGCTGTAACATGATACCAATATCAACATTTATACTTCTAGATTTCTGGATTTATAAGCAATCAAAGTCCGGTTTCGTTTTTTTTTACTCGCACTGTATACTGTTCTTATCCCCAATAGTAGCGGCTGATTGAGTACAACTATATCATTGAAAATGTGGAGAAAAACGGTCGAGAAAATGAGATAGATGGTATTACTATAACTGTATGAATGAATAAGAGTTGATGGTGTACTTGACTCATATTGTGACGTCATACAAGAGCCACTGAAATATTGTACATTTACATGAAATGTTACAATTTTGTTTTCTTGATGCTTTGCGAAATAAATTGGTTCAATGAAATATGAACTGTGAGCATTATTCAAAATATCATGAAAACTTTCCATTCCACGGGAGATAATTTTAACTTGTTAACATAATATCAACCATTTATCTCTGATTGATACCTTAATCTAGACTCCCTGTGACAGACGAAATGTTGCAACCACTGTTGGGCGACATGACGATAGCCGAGGCGGTAGAGAAGAAACGGCTGTTTATGATAGACTACGAAGTCTTGAAGGATTTGCCCATGATGGAATCTAGAGTGGTAAGATCGATACAATAGGAAAGTTTAATTTTAAAGGGGTAGTTTAGTTTTGGTAAAGAGGGCGCTGCACATCACAATTTTTTTGTGAGATAATGAAAAACTGAGTGTCGAATTTGAGAGAAACTTTATTTGGTCAAAATCGGTCCAGAAACGGCTGAAATATCAATAAATATATTTGATCTTATAAATTATTTGGGCCCCAAATAATAAGATGATTTTTTCAAAAAATTAAAAAAATGCTTACACTTTTTCAAAAATTTTCAAAAGCGTTTTTTAAATAGTTGTTGATGATCTATCTACTTAATCATTATTTCAATAGAACATCACATGCATTATTTTGTATGAAAAATGGGTGAAACCAATGCATTTTTAGAAAGCGCCCTCTTGTGTTTGAATGGCTCTTTTTGAATGATAACGGGCTTTTTACTTAGTCGTTTGTAATTTTATATACCTTTCGAGCATGGTGGAGTTATAACTATTAGTTTATAATGTTACTGTCCAGGTTTGGTTACTAAAGTTCAGCCTTACCAAAACTGTACTACCCCTTTAACATTACAAATTGGTGATGTTCATCCCACTATGCGTCCATTAATTTAATTATCAATATAATGCCATGAAGTAGTATAATACATTAATTAGACAAACATAATGTAAGCTTGAGGTGGGGTTCTTTTCGGGATTGATTATCGATTGTAATGTTGTATTCCTTGTAATTACTTGTATTAAAAGTCATTCTTTTATGTGGAAAATAAATGAACAAGGGACTCTTCTTTGTGTTATGTTATAATTTCCCCGTGTAAATGTTTGATTTTGAAATATCGTCTGTTTTGTAGCATAGGATCACTGGGTTGTCTCAACATAAAACAGCTTGTACATCAAATAACCGGAGAGAAACAGAGCTTTTCATACAATGTATATCTTATCAAAGAAATTATTTATTATGACAGAAAATTTCTGCTGTGACATCCGGTTTCGTTTGTTCAGGGACACTGTACAATGTCATAGTCGAGTAGATAACAATATTGGTTCTTACATGCGTGCCCAGTGTGATAATTCGCTCGGCTCATAAAAAGTTATCGATTATCTCACATAATTACAGCCATAAAAAGGAGAATTTTACTTCAATTGCAAAGTAAATGCTTGAACTTCATAAACTTTTCCTAAAGTGACATTCGAGAATTCAATCATAATTTATGCCGATGTAGTTGATATATTATTCTGAATGGTATGTGTGATACCTATAGAATACCTTATGCGGGGGGTGATACGTGTATATTGATGCCCGATTGTATTAACTTTTGTCTGAGTTTGAGTACAATCCAAACAAATTCTAAATCTCTCTTTATCCAAGCATGAATTATCTATATTTATACAATCAAAATCAATTCATTCCTGTGTTACCATATAAGCCGAAACACACACACGAAGCACACACCCCACTTAGTCCTTTTATATGTTTGCATTATTTTCGCCTCATGTTTGTTACTGTGTTGCTCGATTGATTCGGCAGAGGCGTCGGCGCGTTTGGAAACAAAATGCATGAGGTTGGAGGACAATGTTCTGGCCCTCCCCCCCCCCCCCCCTCCCCTCCCCTACCCAATGCATGGTGCTTTGCAAACGAGCCGACACGAGCCCCTCCCCATGCTCACATCCTGGTATCTGTGATCCAAACGACAAGGTGAATTCAAACATGATGGATAGAACAAAAACACATTATATCCAACACTTTGCAAATGGTTGTGTAAGTAATAGGCAATACAATTACTTCCCACTTACGGAACCATCAGGGCATTATGGTTCCGTATTCGTCAAACATCTAGGAACGTGCCAATTCTATTCACGCAGACCCATAAACACATTTGCATGGCGACGTGTTTTCAAACTATGGATTTTTACATAATTGAAGTTTGAAGTTTGAAGTTTATGAACAACAAAATGTATGTACATCATAAAAACAAAGTATGTAAGGCAAAACAATAAAAATACAAACTGTACATAATGTACAAAACAATGAATTACTGCAAAAGCTTAATTAATGCTTACATAAAACACGTTTATACAAAAGTTCAAGTTGTTACTACAAGAAAACCAAAAGTGAGCACAAGAGCTAGTCGAGATCGGTTTTCTCTGTTCACTATATATCGATAGTGTATCTCTTCATTACTAAAGCATTATACTAGTTCTTACAATTATATTGTATACATACAAAATACAAAACATTACTAACTGCTAACATAACAGATAATTTATTTGTTCATCAAATAAATTGTGAGGGTATTACGAAATTAATATCTTGTTTTTTGTTCTCTAATTATGTTACCTTTCATTTTTGTCAAGCCCACCGAGGTGGAGGGAGAGAACGGGATCCAAATTGCGTCCGTCTGTCCTCAGTCCTCCGTCCGTCCGTCCTCCGCCATCCGTCCGTCCGTCCGTCCGTGACGCTTACACACATTTTCCAATCCTGCATCTGTTTGTAACTGCCTATATTGGCCTCCATGATATTTTGGGGTCAAAGGTCACATAAGTAGGTCAAACGATAGTGAGGCCCAATGTCAAATTTTACCTACAAGAGTCAATAAGGGTTGATAACTTTCCAACACTGCATCAGTTTGTAACCAAACTTGATTGGAAGGTGCCCTAAAATGGCCTCCATTATATCTGGGGTCAAAGGTCAAATGAGGTCCAATGTTGATGAATGGGCGTAAGTGGGCGAGACACTTTACGGCTATCGCCTTGTTTAAGAATATGGGGTGTTTGTTCGCAGAAAACGACATTTTCTTGGTTATAAGACACTTGGGCAAAATTATTTAGGACTGCACTGCAATTGAACTAATTGTTGATTACCAGTACGTGACTATCATCGGAAAGTTTGACTTCCCTTACAATAATGTTTCTGTTGTCTTCTTTTATTGTTTAGCTACCGGCCCCTATCGCTCTCTTTTTCGTCAACGAGGACAAGAATTTGATGCCAGTAGCCATCCAACTGTTCCAAGACCCGGGAGCAGATAATCCGGTAATTTTAAAGTGCTTGTTTCGCCAAACAATAGAGGGCGATTTTAAGAAATCTCATTCACATAACTACTATAATAGAAGGTCGCACCGCCCTTGTAATGAGCTCTTCATGAGCGCATCCAGTGTACTTTGATCGCGCCGAATATCCGCGAAGAGACTGCGAGCTCAAGACAAGCTTAGCGCAACATATAACACACGCAACGCATGTGCGACATGCTGACTCACGATGAACGCGAACATTGCTCAAAATGTTTTACTTGGACGTCAGCGAGCACGAGCTGAACAATATACGCTGCGAAGTATGGCGACCTTAACACGACATTAGTGAGAGCTCCGGGTGATGTGACAGTAGCTTAACGCTTTGTCCAATGTTCGCATTAGTTCACTGTAGTATGCCTGTTAAGGGGTCCGTGACTGCAGTTTGGGATTCGATTAAAGACACAAGTTAATTCGATAATACACTCTGTATCTATTAAAATTAGGCCTAATTTCCACAATTTATGCAAATTTATTCATGAAAATGGGATATTCTATGAAAATGGTGTTGTTATATTTCTTGGATCAAAATATGTAAATTCATCCAAAGGGACAATTCTGTATATGTGCAAATTAGGCCGAATTTCCATATTTTATGCAAATGTATTCATGGAGTAGTAGTAGTAGTAGTAGTAGTAGTAGTAGTAGTAGTAGTAGTAGTATAGTAGTAGTAGTAGTAGTAGTAGTAGTAGTAGTAATAGTAGTAGTAGTAATAGTAGTAGTAGTAGTAGTAGTAGTAGTAGTAGTAGTAGTAGTAGTAGTAGTAGTAGTAGTAGTAGTAGTAGTAGTAGTAGTAGTAGTAGTAGTAGTAGTAGTAGTAGTATAGTAGTAGTAGTCGGTAGTAGTGGGACGAGAAATAGTAGAGGTATTTGTTGTTGCTCTTGTTTGTGTTGGTAACGTGTCTTTGTTACAATATTATCATGTTCACTACTATTATACATCACTATCATCATGATAATCATTACCATAGATCTTCCTACCGTCAGACCAAGAATATGTTTGGCTTTTGGCAAAGATGTGGTTCAACCTTGCTGATGCGTCATTCCACCAGTCCGCCACTCGCCTCGGCTTTACTCAACTGTTAATGGAGTCAGTTACCGTGGCAACACACCGCTGCCTCTCACCCTCCCATCCCATCTTCCGCCTCCTGGCTCCACACTTCCTCTACCTGATCGCTTTCAACACGTACGTACCATCAGACAGTGTAGTAGGGGGTGTTGGGATTATGTGTGTATATCCACCTCTCACCCCAAGCATCCATGCTCTCTCACTATAGCCCCTCCTAAAAGAGAAAGGAATTTGAACTTAAACTGTCATTAACCCAATGTGAACATTTATACAAACTTGTAGGTAAGAGAAACAAAAAAGTTTCTTATTTACGAATCCGAGCGACCTTCAACCGATGGTGAATGGCCAGTCAGCTTAACCACTAATGCCCTCCGCTTGTATCCAATTAATGTATTGGTCGACTATATTAGATAAACTACTGGGTCCATTAATAAATGCTTGTTTATTGAAGTTTGTAAATCATAGTGGACCGAATTCTCAACTTGTGGCTCAACTTTCGCCTGGCCTAAAAGCCAAAGACTACTGGTAACACTTTGCATCAGCAGATTTATTATCTGGTTACTAAGGTACCCGAGAAATATTATAATGGTTTACTTTCATTATCAAGTCAATCCGTTTAGAGCTCGTTATAAGCATCAGGACAGTGGACCCTTTAACATTTAGTTCTTAACAGTATAACAATAAACCAGCAATACAACATCCAGGATGAAGCAGGACGCAATTTGGCTGATGACAGACTTTACTATCACTTAAAGGTAGTTCAGATTCGTCAAATGAGATGCGCGGCGCCATCTTGCATACGCGTTGCGCACGGTGCGTAATGCACGTTAGCTCAGTGTCATGCGGTGCGCGCAAACTAACCCAGTTCAAAATGGCGACCCGCTATGTAGCATCCCCACGCTTGATGCCCTTTAATTTCAAAGGGCCCATTGTCCCATTGCCCATTGATTATCTTGATAATGAAAGGAAATAATTACAATATATCCGGGCACCATAGTTAAGAGACAATAAGTCTGCCGGTGTTAAGTGTTACCAGTAGTTTTTTTCATTAGGCCAGACGAAAGTTGAGCCACGATTTGAGAAATCGGGCCATTTTGTTAATGTACTTTGCGTAGTATAGGTTGGTGCGCCCTCGGACCATGATGACAGTAACCAAATGTCTTGCAATCGGTATTTTGTTTTGCCTACAGATCGGCCGTAAAGGAACTTATCTCTCCCGGTGGTTTAGTGGACCAAACGATGTCAATTGGCGCAGACGGAATGCTTGAGATCGTCCGCAGGGCCTGGGCCACGTGGTCTCTGGACCGAGAAGGGTCTCTCCTCAATGACCTGGAGAACCGGGGCGTCTCTGACCCGGAAGTACTTCCTAACTACCATTACCGGGACGACGCGCTGCTAGTGCGCGAGGCCATCTACGATTACGTCAAGACCATCGTTAACCACCACTACGGTGAGGAAATATATGATTATGGATTATGGATGGTGAAATGTGAAACATGTATAACCGTTCAAAGGGATGTATTTTTTCCCTGATAAGACCAAACTCACGTGCATCTCTATACGTCTATCATGCCTTTTGCTCAGCTTTATAATCAGTGTATCACACTCCCGACGAATTGGGATCGCTCAGGGTCTCGACTTTCCGGGATTCTTCGCGCGGTACAGTGCAACCATTACGGTACACACTGCCAGTTCTACCCTTATTTCAGACCGCGTGGATAATTGGAAACTAATTTACATGGCCGTCGATCACAAAATAAAGTATGTGCGTACGTGCCACGTCATATCAGCAGCTACAGTTAGTGATGTGCATCGTGATACAGACATGCATAATGGTGATAAATCGCAATGAATGCGCCTGAAATATTTTAAAGCAACTTGAAGTTTACTATATTTCTGACATGTTGCCAGCCCAGTTAGTACACCAATCCCGCACGGTGGATTATTCATATTTACGTTGGTGCATTTGTCCATTACCATTGTCCATTACCATTAACATGATTATAAACATCTTAAAATAACCTACCGTGTGGGATTATTGACATAATCTTGTTTTAAAATTATGTACAGAGAGGCTGAGTTTAATGAACCACAACTCGGATCATGAATTATTCATAATTCCGCTTTAATGGGGCTACGAGCGATCCCGCTTTTGTGGGGCTGTGCTACACTGCTATCAGACATATGAAAGCAGCTTTGATCTTCAAATTTTCTCGTGGAGCTATTTTACATTTTGTACAAACTTATGGCAATTTGTTAGCAAACATCACTTCGCATTTTTGCCCATTACTCGGCAATTGTTTGTCGGCATTAGTTGAAAAAGGAATGTTCACACATCGCTCAGTGGAAAAGAAATGAATGCACATTTCATCAACATGTCGTCAGTTGTTGCATAATTCATGCAAACATAGTAACTAGATCTCTTTAATGACTTTGTTGACCATATAAGATTTATAAAACGGTGAGAGTGATGATGATAATTATAATAGTGACATTTATGATGATTATGATGATGAGGATTATACTAATGAGCCACCTAAGAGACTTACGATCTGATAAGAACTCTCTGAACTAAATGTTATTTTCGTATTCCATTGATCAAGTGCACAGTTCCTCTCAAACATGTCAATACCTTTCTATCCCTTGCACATGTTATCCCACCTCATGAAGGTTCATACGACAGATTGACGTCAGACAAGGAGCTTCAGGACTGGGCAAAGACACTGTCTACCAATGGAAAGGGTGATCAATGCTGTGGAATAAAGGTGTGTTTACTTTCTAAGTTTCTAGCGTGGGTCGTCTAGGAGGGGCGCTGTGGGCCCTTTCCTATGTGTTCCATCCTTCCCACTTTCCATATGACAAGACAAAATGGAAAAATAGTCTTTCTCCTGACATTTATGTGGCTTTTGGCCCGGAAATGCTTGAACAAATTGGGTGATTCTACCCAAATAAAACTGTTTTAATAAATTATTTTTAACATGTTCACTTAGAATGCAGTTATAATAGTACAAATAATGGACAAATTTACATTTCCTTTCCATATGTTAGGGTATTCCAAATGACGGTGCGTTCCAGACGGCAGATGAAATCACCGAGGTGGTAACAAACTTCATCTTCATGTGCAGCGTTGGGCACGCTGCGGCCAACTTCCCTCAGTACGACCAGTTTGCGTATGCGCCAAACAGCTCATGGTTCTTGCACGGTCACCCACCTGAAGATAAGGTATGCGGTAGTTATATTCAGTGTAAAAGGAAAGAGATTCCACCTCTTTTAAAGGGTACCACCACCCAAAAATAATATTCTTATCATAGAAAGGTAACATTTTAGGATTCCATTCCTTCAACAAGTTCACACAAATATGTTTTCAGAAAAAATATATAATTGGAAAACGCATCACCATTCTCAACCATGCGTTCATGCGGTCTGAATTGCGAAGACTATATGTGTGCAGAGCCAGAGCGCTCTGTGCAGAGGGAACGAATCATCCGGGATTATATTGACGTACGCGTGAGAGCATTGGCGCACTCGCAAATGCTTGGCCTGTATGGAACCAGGAAATATCAGTGGTTCCGTAAGTGGTGGAAATTAATTGCTTTGTTTATGAATTACACAACCCTTTGCAAAATGTTGGGTATCTTTTTTATATCACAAAACGGTACCAAACCATATACTAATGTGTTGTCCTTTGCCTGGTGGTCCCCTTTAAAGTGGCAAGGACAAGGCAAATAGAGGACGCTGGTCATATTACGCGCGCGCTACGCACGAGACGCGCCGTCTGTACAAACTAATGGTATCCCCTTTTAGCAGCACGTTCGTTCTAGCCTAGTTGACTGTCATGGCGCGGCCCAATGCGGGCGGCTGAGTCATTTTTTCCCCGGCCCTCTATATGTCTTGTCCGCGCAACTTTAACTATATTCCTGTCACGTCAGGCCCTCTAGTAAAGAAGAGAAGGTGTCCAAATGATTATGTGTGTGTATCCGTCACATTCGATAGTGCGATCTTGCATGTTGGGGTTGGCTGTCGTCCGTCTTGACTCCTGTGCCCGTCACACAATTCCCGTAATGCCTCCAAGTAAACATGGTAAACACATTGTTGTGGAATGCAATGCAGCGAGGCTATACGGTGGCAATTTCGTGGCTAATCTGTTGCAAAACGTGTCGTAAAGTGACAATACGTGTCGTAAAGTGACAATACGTGACGAAATTGCATTCCGAAGATGATTCTATTCCACTCGCTGTTGTTGACGAAAACAGTATTTTGTCTCACTCTTGCTAACACAACTGGCAATATGTTAACCTTGTGAAATTATGTTATGCTGACCTATAATGCAACCTGTAGTAATGTCTGTTGTTTCAGCATTATAGTGGTGAAGTGTGACGTCTTCAAAACCTATTTTGAGAATTTGTAATCACTGTGTCATTAAGCTATGAACCAGAGCACTATAACACTGATTTCCTATTGACAACAAATCATTCGGATGGGCATATCTCAGCCAATACTTAACATATTTCACTTGAAAATGAAGTTCAAATTTAAACATTCTTAAAAGAGATGTGTATGACGTCAAAGCTTCTGTACTGGTGGTAAAAGTGACTTTGTATACATAAAACCATTCAACAAGTTAAAGCCCAAGTCCAGTTTCGGGAAAGTAGCCGAATACATCTATATTGATCAATATGGTTGAATATGTATTGAAATAGGGCTTGTGTGGTAAAATCCGAACCTAAGCATCGTTAAAATAATACAGAAATATCGAAAGAAATCCAATATCCGCCTGTGAAATTCATAAATCCACCGCGCGTTCAGAGCTCTCAGCCCCGCTAGCGCTGGGGAAGATATAGCCCGTATAGGAAACACCGCGTCTACACAGTCACAGTTATACACGTAGAGTATGGGCGATTCCGCTTTGGTGATATCTATGCCGACGGCATAAATATATCATTTCCCAAAAAAATATATCAATTAGTAGGCGGTTTCTTGGCCGAATTTGGATAATCCTATATTAGTACAATTATATTCTTTCATATTATTGGTAATAAGAGCTTCCGTTTCATTTTTTGGAGAGGGGGGCGTTTCCAAAACTGGCCTTTACCCTTAAACACAGATTCTCTTGTTTGTAGTGTCGAGTATTTGAAATGTTTTTTCGTATTTAGCCTATTATCATAATTATAAACTTCTCAATTATATTGCAGTATATTCGTAGTGAGAGTGACCTCGTGGCTATAATGCCCACGAAGAAACAAACTCTTGACGCAATGGTGGTAGTGAAGGTGCTTAGCAGCCGGGACACTAACGCACTGGGCGACTTTGAAGTCCAGTACATCTACGACCCCGTCGGCGTCAAGGCAGTTGACAAGTGAGTAGCAAGGGTATTGCGTTGTTGCATGGATGCACTGTCAAAGAGCTCAAAACGGCGCCATGTTAATGTAATCTCAAACCAAGTTTGACTATTTTAGCTAATAACAGAGAAAGAAAATTATGCGAGATAATGGTCGTTTTATGGTGTAAGTTCACGTATAGTCTTCGGATTATTCAGTTATAGAATCTAGGGTCTCTATCATCAAAACCTAATACGGAGTCACTGATCATACTTCAATTTGTTAATTTGTTCACTATACGTATCGTGCATCAACGTCTGACTAATAATGGTATTTGACGTTATTTTTTTTTCTCCAGGTTTCGTTCAGATTTAGTGAAGGCGGGTGAGACCATCGATGAACGAAATGCGACGAGGGAGCACAACTACGACTATCTACACCCTAAGGGAATTCCCAATACAATTAGTATTTAATCAAATCGATGCCTACCATGGATGTGGTGTGGCAAGATTGGTAGAGCGCGCGCTTTCCGATCATGAGATCCCGAGTTCGAACCCTGCCCACGGCGTTTGTCATTCAGCAAGACAATTCATCCACTATTGCTGCTCTCTACCCAGGTGTATAAATGGGGACCGGTAGGAGGTGAAAACCTTTATGTGAACGATCTTCTTGAGCCCACTGAGCGCTTGGAAGGAATACTCCCCAGGGAGTGGTGATGGTGCACACAGTGTGTGCTGGTTTGCATTGTATCCTATGGCCGGGGTAATAATATAATTGTAAAGCGCTTACAGATGATTATTAATCGTGATAGGCGCTATATAACTAGTGTATATTATTACTATTATTACATGAGCCTGTCAGTCGGTGTAGCCGTATATGTTTGTATATGCTCTTACACGGGAAACTGCGGATTAATGATGGTATTCAACTGCATACTTTGTAAGATTTAGTAAGAAGTTTACTCAGCATTCTGATAGACTGTGAATTTACAAATCTCGCATAAAAACAAAATCTTAATGTGATCTAATCATTTTGACATTTGACTACATTGTGACATCCAAATGTGTGTATAATTGTCAGTTGAAAAACTAATTTAATCCCAAGGATTGCTAGGTATATTTTAACTTAAACCAAATATTAAATCAACTTCCTGAATTTTGACATTAGTAATTAAAGGGGTAGTACAGTTTTGGTAAGGCTGAACTTAACAAAATATTATTGTTCAGCAGTTCTTTCTCTCCCAGACAATATTCTTAATGAACTCCAGAATCTACTTGTTGATTTTGTTTAGTCTAAGAAACGAAATATATTTGTTGAAAAAATCAACTCTTTATGAACAACCTGACAAAGGAGTTTGCCTCCAAGCACGCATTTTTTTCTTTTAGGTTTGGCTTTCTTGAACGTTTTTTCAACGTTACTTCACATCCGGCTTACGTTTTTATTGAAACATTTTTTTTTCGACAATATTGTAAGTTGGGTTATGATTATCAATTGTTTCACGTTGAAATTAGCCCTAAATTTCTTGTTAGTTTGCCGGTTTTTATGGTGAAGTTTTGCGTGCTTGGATGGTGTCCGGAGCCCGTATAGGCACACAATCTATCTCGTTTAATTATGTTGCCAATATGCCATTTACTTGTTTTTGTTTGTAATCAAATGATAACTATGTTTGTAGCTGCCCCCCTGCACGACTCTTGGCGTGCGGGGCCAAACTAGTCCGCCACTTGCTTGACCACCTGTCTGGACCCCCCCCCCCCCCCTGCTTTACAAACATGTTTTGAACGAGCTGGGGTGGAATTTATGGACACATGTGGATATACAGATAATGTCCTCTTTTCCATCGGTTGCGATCGACTTCCGCTTGCCGATGCTTGGAAATGGAAGCAAAGCGTCGTCAAAATCTATTTACAGAATGTTCAACTAAATTATCAACAAATGTCCGACCACAACAAAGCTGCAGTGGGCCCTTGTTTACAAGTTACCGACATCGAAGAAGGAAGGCGACGTCCAGTACAAACTTTTTCATAATATACTGCCCTCACTCAATGTTTTATATCACATCAACCCTGATATGTTTTCGCGACACTGTGGCTGGTGTTATAACTAAGGATACACCAGGTACGATTAAACATTCCATCAAATGCCCGGCCGTGCAACCAGTTCTCAATCTTGTATTCATATTAATGAATCGTCTGTTCCCGTCCTTATTATTGACTTTTGATTTGTACTGGCCCCTTGTCCCGTGCGCTGGTGGTCGTAGCAGGGAGGCAGTGTGCCTCGCCAAGTGTGTTATGGGCAATTCCACGAAAAATGTTACCCAAGGATGGAAAAATGAAACTCATGGGACAGCCTTGTTAACTACTGGATAGTAATGAGGAAGGACCATATTTTGATGACTAAAGGAAAACAATTCAATGCAGAATATTTTCTTTTTGGCTATTGAAGTTGGGACAAAAATTGTATGTATTACCCCCCAAAAATGATGAAATTTGCATCCGTTGTTTGTGAAATAAAATTGAAAAATATGGATCACTTCAGAACAATAATTCTACTTCTAATGTCTTGTTTATGCTTTGTTTTAACATCATAGAAAAGGAAATTGGGTAAAAATCTTTACTTTTTGGGAACTGTTATTGGATAACATCTTGATTCTTACAACATTGATGTGTAATGTCCGTGACGTTTTAGATATAAAAGTTTTTGTAGAAGCAGAAGTCCTAATTCAATTTAATTCAAAATTCATTTGCAAAGCTAGAATGTTATATCATAAACTATATCAAGAGCATTTACTAAAATATTTGATGGTTTGTCCAGAATGGCGTCACGGACATTACGTCACGGCTGCGTCACGGACATTACATACACAGTGAAAAGTATAAAAAAGCAGAGCAAAAAAATATCAAGCATTATTTTCTTATGTAAATGTCTTATTTTAGCCAAGAAATAAGATAATCCCAAGTAACAGGGGGACTACAACATTCCTGGTTCAAGTTTTGATAAATTGTATCGTTAATCAGATAGTGAACTTTGAGTCAGAACTCTGAACTATTTATAAAACTAAATTCCTTGCTTAATTTGAACATGTATGTCACAATAATCAATAAAGACTTGACTATAACTTACTGCGAGGAGAAAGAGATGGTTAAATCTCATATAGTATGATCAAATTGCAAAAGTTATACTCTTAATCCATGATTTTCCATGTGTTATGCCCATGATGTACACAACTTGTTTTATATTTTACAATTTGTTGGCTCAAAACAGCATTGTACCTCATTAAAAATGTATAATATTGTTTTAAATAGTTGAACATTTGGTTTACTGCACATTCTGTTGAAAATTTTCAAATTTTACAATAATTTTGGAAAAACTTATTAATATTTTTAAAATAATTTTTTGCTAATTGAAAAAAAAAATGAAATATAATTTTTTTTCTCAAAACTGTTTGTTTACATATCAAATGTACACTTTAAAAAGTTTCATGCACAATAGAGCATTTTTTGCGGGTTATTTCTGAGTTTAGAAAAAGTGGACAAAAGTGTAATGTCCGTGACGCTGAAAATGTAATGTCCGTGACGCAACGTTTTGTTGTCTAGATCACATATGCCTCGCCCATTTCGCAAAATACCAATTGGATTCAATTCATCATTGCCTTGTCTATAATTAAATACCTAAATCACCTTTGTGAGGTCTCAGAACTCACAGACTTTTGCAAAGATGTATATGGATGCAAAAAGGCATGTCCAAAAGATGTAATGTCCGTGACGGCGCACATTTTGCAGAATTACTCAGTAACGAATCGGATAAATATTCTGAAACTTTTTTTGCATACTAAACTAGGATATTGCTTTGTAATCAAAATAAAAGTTAGACATTAGTTAGAGGTATGAATTAGTAGTGGCATTGGAAAGTCATGAAAATTCTCTGATTTGTAATGTCCGTGACGCTGGAGTTGCCCATATACTTTGTTTCTTACAAATACCTTTTCCAATCCTGTTATTATCACACAATAATACTCTGTTCCTTTTCGATGAATGCTCATTGATTTGGTTGTAACAACCAAAACAGTTTTATATTTGCATTTATCTAATGTAGGTGTGTTTGTTATCATGATGTATTGATTTTATATTGTTTACCTTAATAACAATGTTTATTCTTTGTAGAATCATTGTAAACAAACATTATTGTTGTATTATGTACTATTATTTTATTGTAAACCTCTGACTTTGATTTATAGTTTGTAAATAAAGATATCCTTTTGAAAAGTCAAAAAGTCTTCTTCTTCTTCTTCTTCTTCTTCTTTTTCTTCTTCTTTTTCTTTTTCTTCTTTTTCTTCTTATTCTTATTCTTCTACTACTACTCATACTTTTACCTCTGTTACAGATTATACGTCGTTTTTATATACCGAATTATTATATATTTGTTCATTTATTTCATTTATATGGATTATCTTCCTTTTCTTTATAATTGTCTCCATTCAATCTTTTTATCCTGATATGACTCAGTGTAAAAATGCGCTCTACAAATGTGTATAAGTATTTATAAATACTTCTCTTCCACTATGAATTTGTGTTAATACTACTTCTACTACTGCTTCTACTACTACTTCTTCTAGTACTACCTACTACTACTACTACTACTACTACTACTACTACTACTACTACTACTACTACTACTACTACTAATACTACTACTACTACTACTACTACTACTACTACTACTATTATTACTTCTACTACTACTACTACTACTACTACTACTACTACTACTACTACTACTACTACTACTACTACTACTTCTAGTACTACCTACTACTACTACTACTACTACTACTACTACTACTACTACTACTACTACTACTACTACTACTACTACTATTATTACTACTACTACTACTACTACTACTACTACTACTACTACTACTACTACTACTATTATTATTACTTATACTACTACTACTACTACTACTACTTCTACTACTACTACTACTACTACTACTACTACTACTACTACTACTATTACTACTACTACTACTACTACAGCCAAACCTGTCTATAGCGACCACTCAATTAGGGACCGGTGAAAAGCGGTCGCTATGGACAGGGGCTCGCATTAGACAGGTTGTCGGCCATTTTGAATGTCTGGTCGCATATATTGTGCCTGTATCTACATGTATAATTATTTACCATCTGTACACGCACATGTCCATAATTCATTTAGTTTTTTTGTTTTTGTTGTTGCATGCATAACCACAGCAAAAGTTGAAATGATATATTGCCATTATTAAATATTAAATATTTGTATTATCTATTTATGTGAAATCAAAATGTATTTGATTTATTTACTCATCATGAGACTTGACAGAATCAGCTGCACTTTAAAATGCGTGTGTGGAGTTTTCTATACATCATTCTGAGGTCAAGATGTAATGTTTGGTCGTAACAAGCGCACGGATTATCAATGAAAAGAGAAAGAAACACGGAGGCAATACCCCGCCTCGGCAATTAAAATATTTGGTAGATGAAATTTAGATGTGATGTTGAGTAAAGTGCCTTGTTCGACGCATTTCTGTATCAGCATCAGGTACTGAAGGGCAATAATCTTTGTTTATGAGTCTGATAAATTGGTGTCGGTAATTAAGCGTCTGTCTGAAGGTCATTGTTATTTCAAAAGTATTGCCATGATCACACATGCAGCCTTGTACGACCAGAGGCGGCCGAGTCGATGCTTTGGGCGCTCATTAGCGCCAATTTTCGGTCGCTATACACAGGTTTAATACGTGCGTCGGGACCCAAATAGGGTGGTCGCTGGTCGCGTTAGGCAGGTGGTCGCATTACGCAGGTCGTTTAACACATGATTTTTCAGGGGAGGACCGGACAGCGGTCGTTATGAGCAGGTGGTCGCTATAGACAGGTGGTCGCATTAGCAGGTTTGACTGTATTGACAATAATGAAGCAGTATGCTTCCGTACATGTGCACAATTTCGCACGCTGTAATGCTTTTAAATGTACTCGCTTTAATATGTTCCCGCGATTTTGGGACAGATATGAATTTAGATTGCATGGATTTATTTGTATATTATTCTCTCAGTACTATCTTATATTCCTTACGTCAGCTCCTTTTTTCTCTTCCTCCTACTGAAGTATCGTTTTAGTATAATTTATAGTATGACTTACATGGTCGGTATAAATATATTTTTATATTTTAAAGGGACTAAGTAACATTGTCCAAATCCTCAAAATAAAATTTTTATTCTAGCGGTTCCCTCATACCTTGTTGTATTCGTATTAACAATAAAATTATGGGACAGGTTTCGGTTTTTCAAATTTCCCTTTCGTTACAAAGATAATGTACGATCAATGTATTCAGATAAGAAAAACTCCGGGCGAGTTTTTCATCCCTGTACAAAGTGAATGCAGTGAGTTAGTGAATATCACCCAATATCACTTTGCATTTTCGCTCATTACTTGGCCATGCAATGTCCATTTGACTTGAAATTTTCACACAATACCCTGTGGACATATGAGATAATAGCACTATACATTGCATCAACCATTCATCACTTTTTGCACATGCCAACAAAGTTACTAGATCCCTTTAACATGTATTCGATGAGTAAATGTATATATTGTTTGTAACCTATCGACTAGTGAGGAGAGCCGTTTACAGGAACCTGAGTCCATTCCTTCTTGTGTTATACATTTATGTCATATTGTTATTCTTTTCCTGGAAATAAAATAAATAATTTACATACACTCATAAATGCACGTTTACACCTGTTATCCTTTGAGGAAAGACTTGTTATGGTGATGTTTAAGCACAATCAAAGTCTGGCAAATGTCTTCAATCGATTACAATATAAACAGTAACAAGGCAAACGCCTTCAGCTTTGCGAGTTGCGACACCACAATGAACTGTCAAAAGCGCTATAGCAATTGGAGGCGATCAGAATCCTGAAAATTTGGGGGTGGGGGATAAGAAAGAAATTTGTTTAATATGGACATAAATTGGTTGTTAGGTAGCAACAGAACAATTGTTATGGGACCAAACGTTTCCATTAAATGCATTTAATACTTGTACTGATTTATTACAACAGTTTCTGATAATCCAACATTGTTCAGATATTTATCATAGACATCAGACATAAAATCGTCATTTGGTCTGTTTGCGCTGACAACGGTCATTTTGTTTTGGATTCGCGTAGAGTTTGTCGCCATCTATCGGGCTAAAACGTGTAATAGATTGCTTTGCAGCGCAGGGCAGCGAATGGCAAAAATTTATAATTAGGCGTTGATATCGTAATGTTGCGTCTGATGTTTGCTGCCATCTTTCGACGAGTTTATCTAAACAAAATTATACATAAAAATCCTTGTTCATAACACACGCATTATCTTACACCAACTTGCAATACATAATTCTGATCTTAATAATTTGCTGAGAACTGAATGGCGGGTTAACGAAAAGAAATCGATATGAAATGAAATTGAAATAATAACCTTGCAAAGTTACGTAATTAATTACGTTTTAGTTCACAAAAAAAGCATTGAGAAGAGATGGGGGGGGGGGGGGAGATTAAGAGGGAAAGGGGGGGGGGGGGGGGGGGTGGAAGTAAAAGGAACCGGGGTCGGGGTGTCGATAACGATCAGATATGAGCGCTCCAAATTCGTTTCCCTTGTCTTGTTGGTCATGTTGGAGTAGCCTACAATACCCTTCACCTTTTCCCCGTTGCAGAAAGAGGTGCAATTAATTAATTGCAGGTCATATCATGTGACCAAATGTAAATGGTTCAAATAATCATGCATATTTCCAGATTTCCTATTACATGTAATTGCAACTTCACAATCGATTGCAATTCCTTCCGCAACGGGGCCCTATGACTTATCTGTTAATCTTCGGATATCCCCAGATCGAAGGTACCGTGTGCAAGTAGCCATAGAGACACGCGCCTCCATTGGATATACACAAGTCATATAGAATAAATAGGCCTATAATGTCCCACCAGTCTTAATTGGCCAATTATGCGGTGCCAGCAACATTCCACGCAACCTGAAATTGGCGCGCATCACTTAATGAAAGTGGACCCATTATTTCGCTAGATCGGTCCATTTTTTGGTTACTATAGCTATTATTTGATAGTCGGAGCAGTAATCAGGTAATGATCAGAATCAAATGATTGTAATAGTGCACCGGACGCAATAAAAACTGGTTTATGTTATGATTATGCATGAATGTTGTTTATGTTGAAGTCTTTGTAATAAACATTATCTTCAAAAGTTGTAATGGCGATCGCTGGAATAATTTTTTTCTTGAAAAGTTGTATTACGGGGGAGGCTAATGATTGCCAAATGTCGATTCCCCTTCTTCTTTTTCTTTTTTTTTTTTTTGTGGGGGGGGGGGGCGGGGGATTCAATAAGGAATAGGCATGAATCAACAAAACAACAAGAAAACTGCAGTTGTTTGATTTATGAAGTTGAGCATCTAGCAATCATGGGCGTAAACGTCATTGATACCCATTCAACAGGGGGATGATCTATTCATTCACACCCCCCCCCCCCCCCCCCCCGATGAATACCGGTAGGTATTACGTCAGTATTTACGCCCATGCTAGCAATTACAATCAAACGATGAAATTGACAGCTTAACTTATAAACGGAGGGTTCTCCTTGATTTATTGAACTTAGCATCTTATAAATCAACAACACTAGGTACATCTAATGGATATTATTGGTATTATTGCTTGATTTACGATTATGTCAACACAGTATATCAACAGTAAACATAAGCAATCTAGTTTAAAAGTCCCGTCACCGTTTGGGGTAAGGCCACTCAAAATCAAATTGCTATAATTATGATTCGTTTCACAATCAAGTGAATAAGCATATAATTAGAGCTTATTTAACATTATTTGTGCATAAACAAGTAACATTGGTAACATTATTGTATAAGACCGTTATTTCAGCAACCAACTAACTGAAATTATATGTTGTTCAGACTACGACGAAGACCTTTCAAATCCCGAATGACCACACAAAATGTCCATAAATCAGGGAGCTCATGATTATACAACATCCACATTGTTGTTATCACGTCAACATAATGATCGTTTGAGCAATTATAGTCTTAGCGATCTTAAATGCTTTCCAGAACGTACAGTATGTAGGGGTTTGCAACAACTGTAACACGACTTTAAAAATGTAAATACCCAACATTTGAACCGGGAAAAATGATCGTGGATTCGACGACGCATTATCACCGATTCGTCAACCTGGATATATATATTGTCCGATCATTACGCACAATTGGATGTGATATACCGTAGAACACCATCGTCAAGCACCCCCCAAGCACCTATACGCATCTTGCTTTTAAAGACGTTTCCATGAGATTCACCTCCATTATTATCCTCATGAATATTCCTCACCATTATTTGCATACTTGATTAAAGTTTCCCGTTTGGACAGAGAGTGGGCGCTCTTTAAAAGCAAGATGCATATTGGTGCTTGGGGGTGCTTGACGATGGTGTTCTACGGTATTATTTCTGGCCGGTGGCTTGTAAACCTTTCTCAACAAACATCGTAAACACCCACGATGAAAAGGATGAACAAGAATGTCTAACTTCTTATTGTGCCAATAATTACTCAGAAGCACTGGCGTAAATCTGTCCGGAAAACACAATGCATTGGGGGTCGAGCAATTGTTCACAAACGGTTTGTGAACAATTGCTCGACCCCCCAATGCATTGTGTTTTCCGAACAGATTTACGCCAGTGCTCAGAAGGCAACGATGCAGGCTTGGTTATTTATTGCCAGTTTGGTAACCGATTACTGGGGCAACACGTACGTATTAGAAAATCGAAAGAACAATCAAATAAAAACCGTAACCAGATACAAATTCAAATAACTAAACATATTTAGACAAACAAATACACAGGCAGGCAAACAATCAAGCAAACAAACAAACAAACAACGAAACAAATAAATAAACAAACATTTTGACATTCTGTGACAGAACATGCATAAAGTCGATCACTAACTCCACCCACCCACCCCCCCCCCCCCCCCCCCTTTCCCTCCGTCGAGCATACAATGGCCCCATGTAGTCTTTCTAACAGTTCTTAATAATATTGAAGCCATATCGAAGCAGTTAGGCATGCCAGTCATAGGAAAGAGCTGATAAACGGCGTACAAAAGACCAAATTGATCTAACACAATCCATGACTTTTGGGGATTCATTTTCGCACGCAAATTTCAATCATTATTATCTAAAACATCTACATTCACCCAGCAAGAATTGGAGTGAATGATTGGGTTGTTTATGACAAGTGCTTTAAATCATGACATCTGTATACATTGTTGACCATTTTTGTCTGACGAATAGTATATTGCTGGGCTTCATGTTTAATGCCCATTTGTATTATTTTGATTTGATAATAGAACCGACAGAAATGTTTACGATTTAAAGCAAACAATAAGGCTAGGTACAGTGTATGCAAGATGTGAAGCGAAATTAATTATTGAATGAGCGAATACACCAAAGTTGGTAACATTTACAATGAAAAGAATAGGATGACATTTATAAACGGACACCACCAAATAAGTGCGATAAATAGGTTCTAATTTGGAAACCATACTTCCCAAGGTTATGGGAGGGACGAGCAACCATCCTTTCTTCTCTAACATTATGTTTGATACCAAATAAAATTGATTATAAAGAAACATACACAGTTATATTATAGGAACTGGCTGGGAAGCTAAGAGCTTAATGTGTGGGGACATCGAGCAAGAATATGATAACAATATACAATAAGAGCACAAACGATACTGCAAGCTACACACGTATAATAAATGATTTTACAATATATCTTTCAAATAAAGGAGAGTAATGCGAAGAATATTGATAATTTTAAAAAAATGTCACATAACGTTTATACACCAGTTAAACCCCGGCCTCAGGTCAGACGGACCCCTAGTAAAAGTAAAAGACAACGAACATTTGAATTTATAAATATCTGAAGTATATTTAAATCATGAGAAAGAAGAAGGTGTATGCAGGATTATTATGAGTTGATATCCACTATCTTGTGCAGGACCTAAGTCTAGAGGGGATGGATAAGGTAACACTTACCAACGGGGATATTTTACCCACGTGCAGTAAACAAGGAGGTGGAAAATAGATCGCCAGGTATATACCACTATTACAAGGCCCCGTTAATTGCAATAAGAAAGGGATTATTCAACCAAACATCTTTGTTGAAGAAACCGCAGATTTGGGGGCTTCCACACACCCTAACACTCAGATAGAGGTGATTGTGCACTGATTAAGCTCCTTTGTGTGGGTTTACCAC
>JBAMJV010007194.1:0-33523 GCA_037951105.1 Echinarachnius parma
GGTGTTTACCTAGATAGGAAATTCGATGTAACATTGACTGTCTCTGGGAAGCGTGTTATGATTTGATCGACCAGAAATTTTGAATATGTTCACAAAGAAAACAAATAATTGACACACTAATGAATATGCACCCCAACACAAACACAAATATTGTATTTATATTTAGCGTCATACACAGTTCCAACATCACCATATGCCACATTATGTATGATCCAACAACATAGCCTATAGCCAAGAATGAGTCCCGGGGGCGAAGCTGCCGAGGGCTGGGGCAAAGCCAAATAGGGAGGGTTTGGGAGGGGGTATCCCCTCCCACGGAGAAGATTTTGCATTTATATAAATATATACTTGAAATCGTGCAATTTGCTGCACGTCACACAAGCAGCCAGAGCAATGCCAGCCTACACTGGAACTACGTGGCCCGGTATACAGAAAAAAAATACTCACCCAAGACCATACGCAAGTTACACAACAAACTGAGATAATCTGTTCGCGCGCGAAGCGCGCAGCAAAAATTGAAAGTGGATGTGTAAATTACTTTTTTTAAAACGTTAGAATTAACAAGTCTTAGCTCATACAACTTATGTTTTCTTTCCCACTCATATATAGATACATACACACAATATATATATCCTTCGCTAAAACCTGGGGGGGGGGGATGATTGTACATGTCATCCCCCTCATTCCCCCCCCCCCCCCCCCCCCCCCCCGTTGTCTACGCCCCTGCCCAGGTATCATTACGTCCATCGGGCTGTACTTGATTAAACGGGTAAACCGGATATTGAATTAATTCCCTCCATGGCTCCTAATGAACCACATAAGAATGTTTCTACAAAGGCACAATACATGTATCAGATTTGCTTTGGTGTTGTCTTTAGCGCACAGTGGATGGTGACTGTAGCCTTCGCCATATCATATGCAAGTTCTATCTGGAAACTAAAACGTACAACGACGATATGCTAGAAATACCTGATCTGGATGATATCACTCATAACACAAGCGTGGCAAGTGAACCAACTAGCACATCGAAACACGGTGTTCTTAATGTTTGTTTCACTGGTAGTAAACAAGCTAATGATGAAGACGTTATGGGATGGGATTTCAATGCGATTGAAGACAGATGAGAACATTGGAGAACTTAAAAGATCCAAGATAGACGGCAGCATGCTAGATCTTCTCCAGGAAACAGTCGCTATGGAAACGACAGTGTTATTGATGATGATGGACATGAGATTACAATACGAGGGAAGTCGGCGTACAGGTCAGATAACAACCAAGGAGGAGTAAAGGGATCCAGCAAAAACAGAGTTCGTGACTCAATTACAACATCTGCTCCGAATATCGGGCGCTCCGGGCATGCTGTGAATAAAATGAGCATTGATGAAGAAGGATATGAAATACCGATGATGGTGTAGAGTGCGCCGATATACAGCATGGGTATAAATGAAGGAGGCAGGCACACACACGTGTGTACTGAATGAAATCCCCTGGTTATCTGCCCAGAGTGCATTTATTCAACAAGCCATGTGACCTCACCGATATGCAAATTCTACTCTTGACTATTCATGAGAACTTAACCACACAATCAACAGAGTAATGAATACATAATGCATGCATATTCATGAGTGAATAAAAGGGTGAATAAATGAGTGGATCAATGGGTTGACTGGGTTATCATGAGTGTACAAAATAAATCCCTACAAATTATTCTTCTTCTCACAAAAAAAATGTCCTCATTTTTAATAAACAATTCTATACTTCCTTCTTCTTACTAAATATTATACAACTATCACTAGAACAAAATATAAAGCTCATGTCCCTCATAAATGCAAAGGAAACAAAATTACTACGCTATATTTTGCGATCCCAATTGTAAACTACTTGTTCATTGGGGAAAAACATAAAACATGCAATCGCAATATCTAACAGTTTGAACATAATTTTCCCAATAACGCAGAAATCCAAAAATGTAACGACATAAAACAATCTATCAAATCACCTCCTCAGTATACAGCCGAATAAAACGATAAACACATGTAAATTGGGCACAAACTAAACATGTCAGTGCTTTCCATTAATTCCCATGTGACAATCTAATTATTTTACTTCTTAAAAATAACATTATCCTTTCATCCTCAATTTCCAATTAAGACGCCTATATCCCATTTAATGCTAACCAAATTGTCGAAAATTTCTTTTTCCACATCTTCATTCATCAAAGAATAAAACAAAACAATGCTAGGTTGTACCCCAACCAATATTATACTAAAACCAAAATACTATGGCAAAATAAAACCTAATAATAATACAACCCTATCATTGCATGCCATCCTCCCTAAAATAAATATTCCAAGTACACAAAATATACCTAAAATAACTATAATCACATTTCCTCCAAAATGAAACTACACTACTTTCCACAAACCACAACTAAGCTTTTTCTCTCTTTGTTACTCCAATTGCTCAACAACAAAAACAAAAATTAACACTTCAACTAGGTAAATAAAGTATCCCATTTCTAAGACTAATACTAAAAACACATTATTTTCTTCCTTTTCTTTTCCAAATATTTTCAATTTCCCTAATCAACAAACAAAAATAAAGTGAGGATTCCTTAAACCCCGACAAATTTATGTCTCTTCATCAACAACACTCCTGCTTTCCGTGTCTGTTCATGCACGCTCTCTATAAAATTTTTAAAAAATGTCTAAAACATATTTATAATATTAACAACATACTATGAGCCTTCAAACAAAACATACCAACTACAAATAGTCCATGTGCTATGAAATACTAGCGGTGATCACTGTCAGTGGTGATCAATACAAGAGTCCATGTCTCCATTCTAATAACAGTTCCAGTGGAGAACACTGACAAAGTGTCCATTTCTCTCTAAGGATCCCCCCAAAACGTCCATTTCCACTTTAGAGGTATCGCGAAACAGTCCATTTCCCTACAATACTCCTCGAAAACGTCCATGGTCATGAAATATCGCGAAACAGTCCATTTCTGTCCATGCTCTATCAAACAGTCCATTTCCGTACATGAACGCTGCACATCAGGATCCATTCCTGGGTGAATGTAAATTAAAACAAGTCGCTTCCATAAATGACAAACATCTACCATCTAAAGATCTGGGTAAATGTGAATTAAAACAGTTCACTTCGATGAACCACGCACACCTACCATACTATCCTAATCTATCATCCTATCCTACCCTAATACCAATCGCTGTACTGGTGAGGATAATAGTGAGTGTCCTCTTTCAGTCCCTATTCTATCCAAAAAATATCAATCTGTCAGTCCAGTTTAAATCAACAGATCAGTTCACTATAATGTCACGTTTCATAATCATTGTAACGGCTGGGTTTGCGAACCAGTATGCCATACCGCGAATGGTGGTCGGAGCTCGGGGTAGGCACGGGTGGCTGGCTTGCTGCTGGTTGATCCAGGGCGTCGCTAGCTGCCTGTCCGTCTGTCCGCCCAGGTGGTGCTGGCTGCCGCTGTGCTGCAGACTGTTGTGTCGTAGTTCGATGCTGGTCGGCGATGTCGGGACCGATGTCGGGATAAAGTCTGGATGGCCCCGGTCTCTGGCCTTCGTGAGAAGTAGGCTGCCTGTTGACCAGCTGTGAACGTTCAGCTATCTCGCAGTAATCCAGTCCCTGAAGTTGGTCTGCTTGTGGCGTTGGTCGCTGATTCCCAGACTCTCCTGACCATGGTGGTTGGTCAGAATCATCAAGCCCCTGGCGCTGGTCCCGTTGTAGTGTTGACTCCCGTCGCCTGGACTCTCCTGACCATGATGGTTGGTCAGGGTCGTCTAGACTCGGATGGTGAGTAGGTTGGCCTGTCTGCGTTGTCTGCTGCTGCCTGGACTCTCCTGACCATGATGGTTGGTCAGAATCATCAAGACTCGGATGGTGAGTAGGTTTGCCTGACTGTGTTGTCTGCTGCTGCCTAGGCTGCTGGCCGTCTGGGTGTCCAGTAGGGGTAAAAATCACTTCCATGGCGGCTGGACCAGGGTCTGAAGTGTATCTTAAATGGTTTCCCTGGTTGAAGGTTGGCGATGACGGAGGTTGAGTGGTTGTGGGCGGGCACTGCTGTGGCATGCGTGACCTGAACATCTTCAGTCGGTTATGATGTACCCCCTTTGTGATATCCTGGCGATGGATATCAGCGATACGGTAGTCTAGACCATCGTTCAATGAGGTAAGGATGGAATATGGGCCGGTCCAGTTGGGTTCGAGTTTATTTCTAGCATTTGTTGGATCATGTAGCCACACTAAGTCCCCTGGAGTGTATTCAACAGTCGTTTGAGCCTTGTCATAGTTCTGCTTTTGCACAATCTGGGCCTTGTGCGAGTTTTCCTGTGCGTATTTGAATGCCTCCTTCAATCGTATATGTAGGTCTGTCACATATTCTTGTGGCGAGGAGCCTCCCTGTTGAGGAGATGGGCAGGTGATGTTAGCTGGCATGCGAGCTTCTCTGCCATGCATGATCATGTATGGTGTAAGGCCGGTCGTTGAGTGGGTGCTCGAGTTGTAGGCTAGCTATACCTGTGGGATATGGGTATCCCAGTCACCCCCTTTGTCTACAACATATCGGGCTAGCTGTTCCTTGATGACCCTGTTCGCCCTTTCCACAATTCCTGCTCCCTGTGGGTGGTACGCTGTTAACCGCGATTTCCTGATGTTGAGTCTTTCACACAAGTCTTGCATCAGTCGTGATTCAAATTGCCTCCCCTGGTCTGTATGGATTGCTTCAGGTATTCCATGTTCAGCAACGTAGTCTTCGAAAATATGTTTCGTCACCGTGGGTGCAGTCTGGTTCCTCATGGGGTAAATGTTGACGTATTTACTAAAATGGTCGACCAGAACTAACATGTAGCGATAACCCCGTTTCGAAGTAGGTAGCTCTGCGATGTCCGCAAACACCAATTGGAGAGGGTGGTCCGTTACAATAGTCTGGAGAGGGGCTCTGTGCTTTAGATTGGGTGCTCGTAGCGATTCGCAGGCCTTGCAAGTTGCACAATGGTGCACAATATCTCGGTGCATTGATGGCCAGTAGCAGGTCTCTTTGGCTCGTTGTAACGTGCGCTGTACACCAAAATGGCCTGAAGATGGATGACCATGCAGCTCTTCAAGAACCGTAAGTACTAGGGATTCTGGAATGACCGGTTGAAGGGTTGGTTTTCCCAACTCATCCATTCGTCTGCGATACAAGATCCTGTTGAGAACGGTGAGGTGTGACAGGTCCCATAACAACCTTCTTAGTCGTGGATTCTGCTTCTGAATCTCCCGTACGGTCATCTTCTGTCCTCTCTCTACGAGTTCTATGGTGGTCTTGATATCTTCATCTCGTTGCTGATGGAGAAGAAGGTCAAAGCTTTGGTTACCAAGAATGAAAACCTCGGGTACGATGTTCTCGTGCTGGAGGGGTCCCGTTTCAGGAGCCTGTTCAGTTTGTACCGTTGAATGACGCTCGGAACCATGCGAGGAAGGACGACGCGTTCCACCTGCGTCGGTTTGCAGAGACTTAGACCTGGTTATGACGCTTGTGATTGATGCTGTCGGTAGTCTAGAGAGGGCGTCGGCATTTCCATGCGATTTTCCTTTGCGATGGAGGATATCAAAGCCATATGCGCTTAGCTCAGCAAGCCATCTAGCACGTCGGCCGGTTGCGTCATCCTGGACAGGTGCTTTTCTGTAGCCAAGAAGAGGTTGATGATCACTGTAAACTGTGAACGACTGGCCTCGTAGGTAATGACGGAAATGACGTATAGCTGCTACCACTGCCCAGAGTTCCCTGTCATAGGTAGACCATTTCCTCTGTGTCTCTGTCAATTTCTGGCTGAAATAGGCTACAACCCTTTCTCTTCCTCCCTGCTGCTGAGACAGAACTGCACCAATGCTCTGGAGTGATGCATCAGTGGACAAGGTGAATTTGACGTCAAAGTCTGGGTAGGCGAGTAGAGGTGGGTTGATCAGCGACTCTTTCAAGCTGTCGAATGCCAAGTCACGTTCACTTGTCCAGATGAACGGTGTGTTCTTGTGTGTCAAGTCTGTCATAGGTGATGCAATGTGGGAGAATCCAGGGATAAAGCGGCGGTAAAACGAAGCAAGTCCCAGAAATGATCTGACTTCCGTTGCATTCCTTGGTTTCGGCCACTTGAAAACTTTTCCAACATTGTCTGGATCGGGCAGGACCCCATCAGGGCTGATGACATAGCCCAAATAGGTCACCGACATCTTGAAGAACTGACATTTCGCTGGCTTGAGCTTGAGGTTGGCCTCCCGGAATCGCTGTAGAACTTCCTGCAAGTTGACGACATGGTCATCAAAACTCTTGCCCATGATGATACAGTCGTCCAGGTAGACTAGGCAAGTGGACCAATGCAATCCTTGCAGAACACTCTCCATCAAGCGTTGGAACGTCATCGGTGCGTTAACCAGTCCAAACGGCATCACGTTGAAATGATACAACCCACTTCCCGTGGTGAATGCAGTCTTCTCTTTACTGTGAGGGTGGAGTTTGACCTGCCAGTATCCGCTGGATAGATCGATTACACTGAAGAAGGTTGAGGCTGATAAGGCATCTATGGAGTCATCTTGACGTGGGATTGTGTGTGAGTCTCGGATAGTGACAGAGTTTAGAGCCCTGTAGTCCACACAGAACCTGTAGGTGTGGTCTTTCTTTTTCACCATCACAATCGGGCTCGCCCATGGACTATAGCTTTCTTCTACAATCCCTCGGTCCAGAAGATCATCTACTTGCTTTTGTATCTCAACCCGCATCTTCGGAGAGGCGCGATATGCCCTCTTGTTTATCGGAGTCTCTATGTTGCCTGTGGTCGAGTGAAACTGCCCTATGATGGTGTTTGCCGGTACAGCAACCGCTTCAGCAGAGGGATTGAGTAGTCGTATCAGAATGATCCCTTCCTGTGGCCTTGGGAGTGACCGTGCTCCTGCAATCGAAAACTGTTGTTGTAGCGTTGGCTCAAACATCCCATCATAATCGAGGGGCAGGAGATCTGGCTGTGACATGACGAGGCGTCCCTGTACGTGCATCTCACTCTGGGCTGGGATGGTCACCTGACCAATGAGGGTGACATTACATTGTACAGGTGTCTGGTAAATATGCCGATCTGCAAGTGGGATGGTAACCCCAGGCATGTGGAAAGTTGATGAGGATGTCGAAATCGTTGCCTTGTGCTGCAAGAAAAAATCCCAGCCAAGGATTACAGAGTGGGTGATACTCCTGGCAACGAGGAAAGGGTGCTTCACAGTCTTACCGCCTAGGTGAATTGTGGCTACCGTTGTCCCGATGTAGTCAAGAGGCTCCCCCGTTACTGACATCGCATTGAAAGATGACTTCTGCAGTGGGCTTCTGCGTGGGTGTGGTATTGAGTTGTAGAATTCGGTACTCATGAGGGAGATGTGGGCCCCTGTGTCCAGAAACGCCAGCACATAGGTATTATCAATTATTGTAGGTATGTAAGGCGGCTTCTCCGAATCCGTTTTGGGCCTTTGGGCTGTAGGTGTCGATACCTGGCCCTCGGTATCGACAGCTAGAAGTTTCCCTGGTTGCCCTGGGTGTTGTCGAAGTCTTCGAAGTGGACTTGACGCCGTGCAGGTGATTGCTGCCTGGTCTCATAGTACCGTGGTGGCGTAGGTGAACGATGTGTGTCCTAGGCGCTATAGGCTGCTGGTTGGTTGTACCTTGATGGTGAAGATGAACTGTTCCTTGGTTGTTGTCCATTCCGGTAGGAGTAGGCCGATTGTTTGGTATCGCGGCTGGGGCGGAGAACGGTGTCTCGACTGTCTTTCGTCCCAGGATCGGTCCGGTCGGGTGGTGTCCTGATCAGCTTGGTGATAACTCGGTCGCGGAGAAGAATAGTACCGTTGAGGAGAACGGTACCGTGGCGGCGTAGGTGCACGACGTGCTTCCCAGGTGCCGTAGGCTGCTCGCTGGTTGTACGGTGAAGGTGAGCGGTGCCTTGGTCGCTGTCCATCCTGGTAGGAGTCGGCTGATGTTGGCCTGTATCGTGGTTGCGTTGGAGAACGGTGTCTTGGCATATTCTCTTGTACCTCGTTAGACGCTGGCCCCACGATCTGCCCAAGCTTTAATTCTAGCTTTTCTAGTCTGTCCAATACCTCACGAAGCGGGTCCAGTTTAGGGCTGACCACGGAGACTGCTACACTGAAGTCCTCGGTGCATCTTGCACGCTCTACCCGCAGTGCGATCGTGAGCGCCTCCTCCAGCGTCGCTCCACCCATCTCTAGAATCTTGCCGCGAAGAGGGCGATCTACACCTGCCAAAAATCGCCGGAAACGCTCCCCCTCCTTCGCGTTGTCATCATATGCCGGGTATGCTTCTTCAATTAGACTGGTTATGGCTGCTGCATAGACTTCTAGCGGTTCGCCTTGCTGTCTAGTACGGGCGGTGATGCACGATTTAAATGTCTCAATGAACTGTGAGCGTCCAAAAACTCTCCCAAGCTTGTCCTTGATCTTTTTAAAATCCTTTTTGTCGGACTCATGCATGCTTTCCCACACAGTAAAAGCGGACCCCGCTAGTCTGGCCGGAAGGAGTGTGTGCAAGCTGGCCGTACTGTCCGGGAAGGCGTCGGCCGCAACCTCAAAGCGGCGGACCCAACGATGGAAATCCTTCCCATCCTCGCCGGTGAAGACCTCTGGCAGCTCTACACGAAAGGATGAGGACGTCATGCTTGAAATCGGCTGGTAGAAATTAGCCTCAATGCACACACTCTTGTACCACGAAGAAGGATGGAATCGGTTTCAAACCACACTCTTGTAACGCGAAGAATGAAATCACATCTAATAATCGAGTAAGCACTCACGTAATATGAAGAAGGATGAAATATCTTCCAGGTAAACACTCTCACAGTCACACCATGAAGGAGGACGCTATAACTAGTCAATCACGGATAAACTGAATGCAGTTATCATCCAATTAAAACATGACACACTGTTCAGCACAACAAGAAATGCATCAAACAAGAATGACTTACCAAGTCATATAAAGTTCTGTCAAGTGATGCAAAAATTTGTCACTGCCTGCTGCAAAACTTGCTGAAAAATCACCAACAATTGAACGGATAACTCACCTATACAGGCTTCCAGTTAATAATGATGAAGGAAGAATAAGTAACTAAGGTGAATTACAAGGCTGGCTCAACTTACAGTAAATCGCAGTGTAGCGGCGAAAAACTCGAAGAAAACTCCACAAACAGCTCCAAAATTAGGCTTAAAAGTGTCCAAAATGTCCGCTCAAATTCTCACACAACGATGGGAGAAACTCACTAAATGATGGAGGGTGAATTAACTGTCAAAATTAACTAGCTTTGATGACTCAAATGCAAGGAATATAGCTTAGATAACCATGAAAAAACGATCACGAAGCAGGCTGGATTCTGCCACACAGCTCTGGCACCCAAACCCTGCTAGAAAACCTGCCTGCTGCTGTGGGGTAGCTGTTCTCAGCAAAACACCGCTGTCACCAGTTGTAGAGTGCGCCAATATACAGCATGGGTATAAATGAAGGAGGCAGGCACACACACGTGTGTACTGAATGAAATCCCCTGGTTATCTGCCCAGAGTGCATTTATTCAACAAGCCATGTGACCTCACTGATATGCAAATTCTACTCTTGACTATTCAATTCAATTTTGGTTTATTAAAATACTGAGTAAAAAGTCCGAAGACTAAACATGTCAGTTTACAACATTTGGAAATATAACAAAGTAAACACATTTAGTATGTACTGTACAAAAAAAAATAATGAGTTATCACCTCACCAAAAATGTACTAAAAAATTAAACAAATAAAACATTCATTTAGAGATATTCAATATATTACTGTATAATCATAAAAAAACATCATAATAAAACAAAGTACTGAGTGAGATAATGCAAGGTCCTACCAAATTAAAGGAGAAAATTATGAAAGTGTGAATCTCTTTAAAGTTAAACAATCAATACCAACAACTAAAATAATGAGTATTATAATTTTAAAATGTGATCTTTAAAATCTGAAAGGTGATATAGTTAAAACTTCCAAGCAATCAAATACATAAACTGACTTAAGTTTAAGTTAAAATACTAAAAACAAAATACATTAATGAATGAAGCAAATCATGTATTTAAAACAAAACATGATAAAATCATTTTACAGATTGGCAAATTAAATTATTATATTGCTAATGAGGGCATTATAAATTCAAAATCAAATCGTAGATATAATATTGAAAGTAATTTCACCAGCAATTGTGAAATATTAAGAAATTTTACTGTCAACTGAAACATTAACCAGAAATGAGCTAATATATAAATTAATCACATAAAATTGCAGACATCTATACATGCGAGGTATCAGGGATTAAGAAATAAAAAAGAAATCAAAATTAATACGGACTTCTTTAATCAATATATAATATTTATCAATTAGTGAGATGTGAATGTTCACAATAATACAACAGGAGCAACTTAAAGGGCCCATATACAAACACATTGAATTCAAGAGTTTTATGAAGTAAGGAATGGGAGAGAGCATGCGTCTTTGGGTCCGTATACGAGGTAATGTTATATGTTCAGAGTTCCGGAGATTGCGACCTATGATTATTTCTCTACTTTGCGGCAAGAGATGGCGATGGTCAGGAGAGGTAAGGACCGTTTGGCAAATTTGGTTGCTAGTTGGAGACGCCTATTGCTAAGGGATTCAAGTTTTAAAGACTCTAGGAGTTCACTATATGGTAGTAAGATGGGGTAAACGATAATCCTCAAAGCTCGCTTCTGGATACGTTCAATGTTTTCAGCCTGAGCTTTGGTGATACCAGAAGTCCAGACGGGAGCTGCAAATTCTAGTACCGGGCGAATGTATAGCTGGTAGATGGTCACCAAATCTTGAGTGTTAACCCCATTTCTTTTCAGCTTGTTGATGATAAAAAGTCTCCTCGAGGCGTTAGAGATGATACGGTCGACTTGCTGATCCCACTTGAGGTCATATTGGATAATGACACCAAGCAACTTTATCGTGGAAACTATCTCCAGGCTAGCTGAGTCGATGACAAGATCAGGAGGATGCTGTGGAGTTCGGAGAAAGGAAATCTGCATAGCTTTGCACTTTGCAGCATTCGGGATGACATCATTTTCCCGATACCATCTGGTAAGAGAATCGACTTGGGACTGTAACTGGGATGGTTGAAACGTTTTGATGACCTCCAACAGAGTAAGGTCGTCTACATACTTCCAGCGGTTTTCAGTCGTCTGAGCAGCGTCGTTGGCTAATACCAGAAATAATATCGGCCCCAAACGTGTTTCCTGCGGCACTCCACAAGTGATGGATCTCTCCTGGGAGGTTTCTCCATGGTAGCGGACAGTTTGCGATCTCTGAGACAAAAAGCTACATAATGTAGGGATGATAGAGCGATCTACTCCTAACCCAATCAGCTTCTGGATCACAATCGCGTGGTTAACGTGGTCAAACGCTTTGCTGAAGTCTATTGTGCACAAATTTGCGAAGGTCCCAGAGCTGTCGAGACCTGTATGGATGGTGTCCAACAGGCTGTCGAGACAATGAACAATTGAAGTACCGCGTCTGTTACCAAACTGCTTAGGGTCGATTTTGTTCATGAGAACTTAACCACACAATCAACAGAGTAATGAATACATAATGCATGCATATTCATGAGTGAATAAAAGGGTGAATAAATGAGTGGATCAATGGGTTGAATGGGTTACCATGAGTGTACAAAATAAATCCCTACAATGGCGAAACAAGCGCGTCCATCAAAGAAGACCAAGATACCAACAGCAACCAAGGTGACTGACAGGGGCGTGGGGGGGGGGGGGGGGGGGGGGATGGGGGGGATATATCCCCCCCCCCCCAATATTTCAGGTGGGGGGGATGGCCTGTATTATCATCCCCCCCCCCCCCCCCCAATATTTGGGGTTCAAAAATATATAATAACATTAAAATTAAGGAGCATTGCCCCCTCTAATGAATGGAAGTTGTTACTTTAGTCTTCTTTAACCCACTTTTTGATAATGCTTAACTGCCCAAATCTAAAATCTTCCGGGGCTGCGCCCCTGGAACCCCCATTAAGGTTATTTGACCCAGTACCAGCCATGTACTTCATTAAATAGTTTTATTCAGGACTTCTCTCTTGGCAAACTGTCAGGCGATCCTGGCCCACTGTGCGTTTGCGCTTCGCTCATTAAAATTGAGCTAACTATTCAATATTTAATTGTATTTCTGGATATTACAAATCCAAAATCTTCCGGGGCTGCGCCCCTGGAACCCCCATTAAGTGTATTTGACCCAGTACCAGCCATGTACTCATTAAATAGTTTTTATTCAGGACTTATCTCTTGGCAAAGTGTCAGGCGATCCTGGCCCACTGTGCGTTTGCGCTTCGCTCACTAAAATTGAGCTAACTATTCAATAGTTAATTGTATTTCTGGATATTACAAATCCCAAAGTTCAGGGGGCTTCGCCCCCTGGACCCCCAATAAGCTTTCCAATGTGGGTATCCCTTGACTTGTTCTATTCAGGGTTCCATCAGGATGATTGCAATCGACAGTATTTATCTATAAGGCTAAAATTCATCCATTGGACAGAGCCCTCATTATAACAGGATACTTTATCCAATGAGCACTTAATAATCTTCCAATCTCTAAACAGCTAATTCAAAAGCCAATTAACTAAAGAATAGTTAACTATATTTAAATATAGACAACATCTTTATATCTGGATATTACAAATCCCAAGCTTCCGGGGGCTCCGCCCCCTGGACCCCCAATAAGCTTCCCAATGTGGGTATCCCATGACTGATGCTATTCAGGATTCCATCAGAATGCTTGCAATTTATGTATTTATCAGGCTAAAGTTCATATTGGACAAAGCCCAGCTCATAACATGATGCTTGCAATGTGCACTTAATAATCTTCCAATTTCTAAACAGCTGAATTCAAAAGCTTTGCCCCCCCCCCCCCCCCCCCTCAGCCATGAAAACCCGGGCACGCTGCTGGGTTGTCGCTTCGCTCCCTCGCCAGAGATGGTCAAAATGACGAATCATCCCCCCCAATGGCGAGAAGAAATCGACGCCCTTGGTGACTGATCATTTTGATTCCAGGAATTGCAGCTCTCCGCATTCAGCTTCATGTTTCCGAGACGTCATCGATGCGGATGGCTATGCAGTACCAATGGAACAAGCACGCCAATCGAAGGAAACCAAGGAAACAGGAATAACAGCCAAATCTGGCCTCAGCTCTGGGAACCCAAAAAGAGGATGCAATGCTGTTGATGATGAAGCAGTAATGGAGGAAAGAAATGCGCCTAAACAAGATTAACATTACCACAAATACGAAGACATGAGCTGTAATATGTTGGATCATCCATATGAATGCATGAACAACCTCACATATGAAAACAGCTTGAAGTGAAATAATACCCCAGTCAATGCACAAGAGGCATATTCTTCACATTTTGATTGCAACATATGGCTTAATTTGTAGATTATAACATTGTTTTGTGGGGTAAAACAATAGAGTAGAAAATTATGATTTTATTTATATTCAATTGTTCATAAATTTCTACTAAAATGGTGAGCTATTGTAACATAGAAAAAGCGATTTGTAAAAAAGATAAAACATTGTAAACAATTGCTGTCTACTGCTACAATACATCCTCACTTCCGCTTAACTTGTAGTACACCATATACATGCATCTAATCATGTTTAAGCTTTAAAACCAACTGTGACACTGTAGTCATGGTAGTGGTCGTTTAATACTCAACTGCAATTGTGTATTAAGTACAAAAATTCATTTGTAAAGTAGGATATAGTTCTATTTTAACAAATTAGGGCAGTTTCTTTTTAACCGGAGTCATTTCCTGTTATGACGTGAAAACTGAAATGTCCAATGAATCTTAATATAGATTTTAGAGCAACTTCGGAGACTGCATTGTAAAGAAAATTATAACAGAAAATGTGAACATATTAATTTGATTGAAGTGAATGTATAGACATACACAGTGAGATCGCAGAGCATCATTTCAATAAATAAGTAATGAGCAGGAACAACGATATTTCAAATCGCATAAACTAAGAGAAATTAAGTGTTTCGTGAAAAGAAAGGCGTCGAAACAACGCCTTATATTCCAAGGTTTATGTTATTATTTGTTTCGTTTCAATCTGACGTAGATAAAAGGGTGAAATTTAAGGTTAAAAATATGATAATAAAATAAGAATTTAATGATTCATGTTTACCTTATAAAATGATATATCAAATGTACTTGCGTCTCGGTAATGTTTACGTCATTGGAAAGAGAAAAGTATTGGCTCAGATACTACACCATTCATATATTCATTCATTTTTTAGAATAGTCAGGAGCTAGCAAAATATCACAAGATGTTACAAAATTACTGTGAATTTACACATTCCAGCTCTGTGATTGGCTTATTCAACATCACGCGCGACTTGTGGGCTATTCAACCAAGACCACATGGTGACAAACCGGGCAATGTCAGGTGCGAATGAATGTTGCTATGGGCCCGTTACCTCAGCAACAGTGGTCAGTAGTTGAATGAGCCAATCACAGAGCTGGAATTTCGGAAATCACAGTAAATTTTTGATCCCGTGTGATATTTTGCTAGCTCCTGACTGTTCTAAAAGATTAATGAATATGTGAATCGTTTCTCATCAAAAACGAGACTTTACCCTTTCCAAAGATGTAACATTTACCGAGACGCAAGCATTTATAATAAGTTATTTTACGATATGATTGTGTTGAACATTTTTGCTTTTCGTATCCTCTTTTTAACCTTAAAATTCACCCTTTTATCTGTGACAGGTTGATGCGAAATAAATAATAATATGAACTTTGGAATGTTAGTCGTTAAATTTTCTTTCTATGGAACATTCTATTTATCCTAGTTATTTCGGAAGCGCTTCGTTATTCCGAAGGTTCTTTATTCCGAAGGTTCGTTATTCCGAACACGTAAATTTCGTATACCTGAGGGTTCGTTAATCCTAAAATTAAATAGGGTTCGTTAATCCGAACATTTGTTGCATTATTCCAAAGGTTCGCTATTCCTAAAATGAAATCAGGTTCGTTATTCCGAAAGTTCGTTAGTCCGAAAATAAAATCGGGTTCGTTATTCCGAAGGTTCGTTATTCCGAAGGTCCGTTATTCCGAGGGTTCGTTATTCCGATTGTTCGCTATTCCTAAAATGAAATCGGGTTCGTTAATCCGAAAATTAATTTGGGTTTGTTATAATGCTATAATTTCATATATAAAGAGATAAAATATACTAAAATGTTTGATTGGTCTGACCAAGGGAGGGAAAGTGGGAGGGGTATGCCTAATGCAGCCTGTAAATTAAAGGGCAATGAAACCCAAGCAAAATGTTGCTTTCATAGTCTTGAAGAGATTAAGAAGAATAATCTCTGAAAGTTAGAGCATAATCGGGTAAGAAACAAGAAAACTACGGCTCTTTGAAGATGTCCATTTATTCCTATGGGGAACTCAAATTGGCAACGCACTCTGATAAGTGTGTGGACAACTCCCCATATGTTTTGTACACAAATGTTCCCATTTTTACAGTTTTCTTCATAGTCAAATTTTTCCATTCCCCCAACTCATGATATGTTATGTATAAAAGCATTCTACAAAACATATGTTGAACTCGAACGAAGGGTAAACATAAATTTTGAGAAAATTGAACAAAACTGAAATTCTGTGTACAAAATGTATGGGGAGTTGTCCACAACTTTGCCAGAGTGCGTTGCCAATTTGAGTCACTCGAAGAAATACATGGCTCTTTTCAAAGAGCCATAGTTTTCTTATTTCTTGAACGATTGTGCCCAAATTTTCAGAGACTATTCATTATATTTAGTGTCTTATAGTGCATACAACAATTTGTCTGGATTTCATTGTCCTTTAACTAAACAAAGCACAAATTATAGTATTATAACAAACCCGATTTAATTTTCGGATTAACGAACCCTATTTTATTTTCGGACTAATGAACTTTCGGAATCACGAACCTTCGGAATAACGAACCCGAATTTTTCTTCGGATAATCGAACCTTCGGAATAACGAACCCGATTTCGTTTTAGGAATAGCGAACCTTCGGAATAACGAACCCTCGGAATAACGAACCTTCGGAATAACGAACCTTCGGAATAACGAACCTTCGGAATAACGGACTGTAACCGTTATTTCGATTTAAAACATCCGTGTCTTAGCTCATTACGTAGAAAGATGACACGTACAAGTCGGTCAATTAATTATAAATTCTACAATTCTGCCTCATTATCTCGGCGAGTGCAGCCAAGCTGTACAATGCAAAGTGAAACCAAAAAGTACTAATGTTTTATTCTCCTCGGTTGAGCCATAAAAAGGAGGCCGCTAAGACTCATTTTATACTTGTTAACATATTGCTGTTTTTATTATTTATTTGTTAGCTATGTGTATGCATGTGGGAGGGGTGTTATGTTCTTTTTTATATGTATATTATATACTTTCTTGATTTATTCATATACGTAGATCTGCACTGTTAATTATATTTTGATAATTCAAATGATTATAATGTTAGTTAATGTAAATTAACAATTTTGAATATCTGTGTTAATGAACGGTTTACTTGGGTTGTACAGCGTGAATGAAGACAATAAAACATTATTGAAACCAACGAAAAGGAACAATCTTTCTGTCTCGCTTGGATGTATGATAAATATTGTAGCGCGAGTGTGAGAAAGATTGATGAGGCGATAGTTAATGAACATGCAATATCAATAGCATGAAACCAAAACGTGAGGATACATAAATCATTGCAAGCATACATCGTACTTAAGTTTTGGTTCCAAACTCATCAATATCGTAAAAGGGGTGATTTCGTGGGCTGGGTCAAAGACAAATATAGTTTTGTTCTATTTTTGTAATTATCTTATGATAGTTAAAATTGATTTTGTTTATGTTTCATGTCAATATTGTAGTTCTAATTGTTAAATAAAATGGCACTACGCTCTTATCAAAGGTGAAATGGGTTTGATGCATACATGTACATATATTTTCCAGTTAGGTAGGTATGATAGTTCAATAATGCCATTATTTATTTATCATGCCACATACTGCAGTTCTTATCATTAGCGTACCCAGGATTTGTTCAAGCGGGGTGTTATTTCTTCTCCAAAAATGTTCGAGGCAGAGACGACTGGTTGAGAGTCGTGTAAGCAGGGGGGTGTGTTCGTCGGCAAAAAAGGGACTCGAGACCATTTAAAGGGACAGGTCCTCTTTTACAAAACGTCTGAACAGTTTCCAGTTGACGGATGGGGATTAATGTAACACACACAACAAAATCAGATCGAACAGCCCTGTAATTTGGATTCTACGAATGAAAAACGAATGCGTCCCTCCATCAAACTATGTATCAGTCAATAAAGAGTTTAACTGATTTAGCATAATATTACAACAATATTGTACTTATTCTTGTAAAGGTATTGTGAAGCCGACATTTGTAAAGGTATGTCACGGAAAAAAATCTCAAAAAATGAAGAATATATAATTACATGTAGTCAGTTTAAGCGAGGTTTGGTTATTTTGCTTATTATCGCTCATGCCATTGTTATTTATGCGCGGATCACGTAGCTAGCGCGGGTCACGTAGGGGTCACGCATAGCGTTGTGGTACTCCGTGGAATCCGTGGACTAACTTTTTCACTGGGTGAATACACGTATAATGCACAATTAACCGTTGGACGATGGTTTATTAGTTTTAGGTCTATAAACTCCACGAAAAAGAAATTTCAAGCCGTAATTTTTTCAGGCATGATATTAAATGACATTTTCTTTCATATAAGACAATAACCTCGCAACTTTTGAAATTTGGCTTGCGAAAGAGGGGCTATCCCTTTCAAAGTGGACCCAAGACCGGTAAAAAGTGGATATACTCTTGTTTCAATCTGCACTGGTTGATTCATAGTTTGATTATTGTTTCATTATAAGTAGTACAATAACGGTATTTTATTCATTAAGTTTGTGTAGAGCCCTATAGATAGCCACACCACAAAAAGGAAATAAAAGGAATAATAAGGTTGCTTATTCGTAATAATGATAAGTACATGTATTGTTTTATTGTTGTTGTTGTTGTTTATAATTAAAATTTAAAAGTAAGCTACTTACCTTCTTGGATAAAAAAAAAAATTATGGAAGGTTATAATGCTTGATAAAACACACTTGTATAACAAAACAGGGAATAAGAATTTGTTTGTTACATACATGTACATACATAAATTCGCGATACATTTTGTATATTTTTTATGTTGTATTAATTTGTAAACTGTTCCAGTTATTCTGTCTGTATGTATTATCCTGTTCACCCTGCCAATTGCAGAATGCGAATTTATTTTCAACTTCTGCCATGGACTTGGGTTTCAACCCTTCTTTGTAACATTCGATTGATTTGAATAAATAAAGATGATTTATATAGTGTGAGGCATGTGCTTTTGAAACCGAAACATGTAGGATGATATTAAGCAGTCTACTTATCATTATCCAGCAATGTAAAATATATCACGTGTACGGCATCAAATGAAGCAATGTGTTGGAGTAGCGGCCCCCTACCCCCTCCCAAACAAGAAACATGACCATTTCAGTGGGCAAAATAATATTGCTAAATTCATGTTTGGTATATATTTTAATTCAAATCAATTCAAAATAAGTGATATTCAATCCCCACATTACATAACTGGAAATCATCTCCACCCACCTCCAATCTGTGTCCGCCTTGATTTCCCATGGCTAAGACGTGCTGATAAAGTAAATATTACACAGTCAGAGGCCCGTAACCAGGCGGGTGTTTACAGTGGGTGCGTACGCATCCCCCCCCCCCCCCCCAAAAAATAAATAAATAAATAAAAAATAAATAAATAAAATAAAATTAAGAAAGGTCCACTTTTGGCCGGTCTCTGTTTACTTTATACTGGTCTCGGGTCCACTCCTTACCGGTCTCGCTTCCACTGTTTAAAGGGATCTAGTAACTTTGTTGAGATGTGCAAAAACTGATGAATGGTTGATGCAATGTATACTGTTGTTATCTCATATGTCCTCAGGGTATTGTGTGAAAATTTCAGGTCAAATGGACAATGTATGGCCAAGTAATGAGCGAAAATGCAAAGTGATATTGGGTGATATTCACCAACTCACTGCATTCACTTTGTACAGGGAAGAAAATCTCGCCCGGAGATTTTCTTATCTAAATACTTCAATCATACATATCTTTGTAATGAAAGGGAAATTTGAAAAACCGAAAGCTGTCCCATGATTTTATTGTTAATACGAATACAACAAGGTATAAAGGAACCGCTAGAATTACAATTTTATTTTGAGGATTTGGACAATGTTACTAAGTCCCTTTAAGGCCCAGTCCCATACTGACGATTTTCACGGCGACTCGCAACGACTCGCAACGATTTACTAGAACGAATCGACTCGATTTAGCCACGATTTAACAACGAATTAGGAACAATTGTACGGCGACTCAAGGCGAATATTCGTTCTTCGTCGTTGTTCGACGAGTCAGTTCGTCCTTCTTTTGTATTTAACCATTGCGGTAGAAAAATCGTGGCAGAAAAAAAAGTTGCGGTCCATAGTGGCGATTTTTACGGCGACTCGCAACGAATTATCGTTCGTGGAGAAAATCGCTTGAGTCGTCGCGAGTCGTTGTAATTCGTTCTTCGAACCGTTGCGCATCGCAAAGAAAGCCATTAATCGTGTTAGCACAACGATGGTTTTGAACCGGTTCAAAACTATCGCCACGTCGCGACGATTTCCTCACATTCTTTTTATGGAACAATCGAACAGTGCGCAGTATGAACAATGGGACTTGTTTGAGTCAGTTCCATGGGTGATCTGTCATTGATACCATTCAACAGGGAGATGATATATTCATTCACACCTCTCCCCCCCCCCCCCCCCCCCCCCCTCTCGTGATGAATAGGTATTACTTAAGTCTCTACGTCCATGGTAAGTTCGAAAACGGAAAAGCGGCGATCTTCACGACGAAGCGATACGAGTCGCAACGAATTGCAACGATGTGGAACGACGCGACACGATTATGCAACGGTAAATACAATAGTTTTTGGTGAAAATCGTCGTGGCGTGGTGATTGTTTTGAACAGTTGAAGACGGCGATTTTGGCTCCGCTTTTCACGATTTTCTTCACGATGCGCAACGGTTTTGGGGGAAGAACCAATACGATGTAACACGACCTTAGCGATTTTCTCGACGAATGTCAAATCATTGCGAATCGCCGTGAAAATCGTCAGTATGGGACTGGGCCTTTACCAATCTCGGGTCCACCACCTAAACCAATGGTCAACAACCTAACCATGCAGTGGTCGCAAAATTGTTGGTGACGGACCCCTCCCCCCCCCCCCCCGCCCCCCCCCCCCCCCCATCCCGCTTACACGACTTTAAAACAGTGGTTCCTGTCTCGGCACATTTCGGGTTCGTTCTTGGTCCCGTTTTTGTAAATTATGCACCCCCCCCCCCCCCCCCCCCCCCCTTACACAATTCTGGCTACGGGCCTTCAGTCACAGATACATATTTTACTACTTTTAAAATATACATGTTTGGTTATTACATTTTTAAAATGTTGCTCTTCAAAAAGATATTCTTTTCAATCTGCCACATCTCCTCCAAAATAATGGGAATACGTGCAATATTGCCCTTGTAATTACACATTCACGACCGCTACTCACACTTCAGTTCCGCCTCCCAATTGTATAAGATGCGTACCATATCGGTATTTTGAGAAGAGCGCAACTTAATTGCTTGTTGGGCACAATAATAAAGTTAATAAACTTTCAACGTATGCATTATATCCCCTTATGAATAAACCAACTAGAATTACACAATTATCTCACACAATACTTGATAACATATTCACTAATGAAATTAATAATAGGACTAATGGAATATTGTATTATGATATTTCTGACCATTTACCTATATTTATGATAAATAACAAAAATAATTGTTGTATTAAAAATCGTCCAAATATAAAAATGAAAAGGAAAGAGACTGACCATAATATTGAATCTCTTAAAATTGAGTTGAGCCAGGAAGAATGGCAAAACATTTATAATGAATTGGACGTAAATAAATCTTATAAACAATGTATTGATAAGCTTACTTTTTATTAAAATAAACATATACCCCTTGTTCGGTCTAAATTTAATAAAAAGAATAAACCTAAACGACCATGGATTACTCACGGTATATTAAAATCGATCTCGACTCGAAATTGTTTGTATAAGAAATCATTACGACACCCCTCAAATAAAAATCATAACAAATATACACAATATCGTAATAAATTAACTACTATTATTCGTTTATCCCGTAAATTATATTATTCAAAACAAATTGATAGCAATGGGAATAATAATAAGTTATGGTGGCAAACTATAAACTCAATTCTTGATCCTAAAAGAATGTGCAAAACATTCATGAGATTGTTGAAAATGGGCAAACTATAAAAGACCCAGGCCAAATAGCAAATGCTTTTAATAATTATTTTATAAATGTTGGTCCAGAGTTAGCATCTCAGATACCACATACAAGACACCACTATTCAGATAATGAACAATCTTTATTTTTTAACCCAACAACTATTAATGAAATTTTGGAAATTACACAGTCATTAAAATGTAGTAAATCAAGTGGATACGATGAAATAAGTGTATATTTGTTTTTAAAAATTATTCATTTTATTGCTTCCCCGTTGTGTTATATTTTTAATTTATCTCTCACAAGTGGAATTTTCCCAAATGTATTAAATGTATAAATGTATTAATAGCAAAAGTAATTCCTATACATAAAAAAGATGACCCCTCTGAAATGAAAAAATTATCGACCAATTTCTTTGTTACCGAGTATATCTAAAATAATAGAAAAACTTGTACATAAGATAAAAGATTATATTCATTTTTGAATATTAATAATATATTAATACCTAACCAATATGGATTTAGAAAAGATCACTCAACTGATTATGCAATTTTGCAATTATGTGATCAAATTACTAATTCATTTGCTAAGAAAGAACACATTGTAGGAATTTTTATGGACTTGTCAAAAGCGTTTGACACTATTGATCATGGAATATTGCTTTATAAATTAGAAACCTATGGAATCAGAGGGACCGTTCTTTCTTGGTTTAAAGACTATTTAAATAACAGACGACAAATTGTTAATTTTAAATTTAATTCGTCGTTAACTTCAACCATTAAATGTGGAGTGCCACAAGACTCTATTTTAGGTCCCTTACTCTTTTTGATTTATATTAATGACATTGTAAACACATCACCACTCTTAACATACATTTTATTTGCAGACGACACTAATATATTTTATTCACATACAAATATGAATACTCTCATTGAAACTTTGAATAGTGAATTAGATAAATTATGTAATTGGTTTAGATGTAATAAACTATCTTTAAATATAAATAAAACTAACTTTATATATTTTAAGAGTTTGCACTCTACAAACGAACTTGTTGCTAATATATGTATTGATAGGATTCCTATTGTACAAACAGATTTAGTTAAATTTCTAGGCGTAATAATAGATTCTAATTTGATATGGCATCCTCATATAAATAATATTTGTACTCAGGTTTCTAGAGCTATAGGTATATTATATAAATTGAAATACTTTATTTCAAAGAGGACACTAATTACGATATATAATTCATTCATACTTTCGTATATTTCATACTGTAATATAGCATGGGGAAATAGTAGTGTGACGAAAATTAATACAATATTTCTTCTACAAAAGAAATCATTACGTATATGCGCTCATGCGCATTTTTTAGCCAACACAGATCCTATATTTTATGAATTCAAAACTCTGAAAATAAATGATATTCACACCTTCCAATCAGCAATATTTATGTATAAATTTTCAATCAACATACTTCCGAAACCATTATATAACTATTTCTATTTCATTGTTTTATAATTATGTATGTAAAATGTTCTTTGTATATTTTGTTTTGATTTTGTTAATAAATGCAGAAATAAATCTGACTTAACCCTAATAGGGCCGGGGGGGGGGGCCATAATGCCCCCCCCCCCCCCTCCCGCGATTTTTTGTATTGGTCCAAAACGCTGTACGATGACGCGCCGCGGCTTGGTGGCTTTTTTTCTATCGGGTCTTGCGCACATTTCAAAATAAAAATTTCGAAAATCGGACCTACCGTTACAAAGTCACGTGACCTTTTGTCTATGCATGTCAGCCCGAAAATCGCTCAATTTCGTGATTTGTGTACAAAACATATGGAAATATCAATTTTCGTAAAATGAGGTGTATCATTAGTTATTTGGTGTTGTTTACATGTTATATGTTGGTTTGGGGATTCAAATAGTTAAATTATAGTTAGAAATAAAATAAACAACAAAAACAATAAAATACATAAGTTTAAAAAAACAAAGAAATACATAAGAAATTAACAAAACAATAGAAAACATAAGGAAGAACCGGGCTCTTCCAAATTTTTTTTGTCATATTATCATTACAAATGCTCTAAAGAATATATGTAGTGAAAACCAGAGTTTAATTATGAAGAATATATGATTTATGGGTAAAAATATGAATTTCATGACTTATTTGCATAAATTACCATAAATTTGCAAATTAATGAATTTTTCAAAAGGTTTAAAAAATTACCATTGTATTCTATACACTTCACTTATCATGCGTGCAAAATGTTACGGCGATCGGCCGCTCGCGGCCGAGATCTTAGGGGGGGCCATAATGCCCCCCCCCCCCCCGGCCTGCTGAAGACCTCAAATAGCCCGGCCCTTTTAGGGTTAAAAAAAAAAAATACAGGGTGGCCCAAAAAAAAAAAACGGAATGGGGCACTTCCCAAAATATAATACCACAATGTTTATGTTCATCGGATAGGGTGTCCTTTCCAATGAAAAACGATACCAAGAACAGTAATTTTGGTCAGGTCGTTTTTGTTTAAGGACGCAGTGAGTGAGACCATGTCAGGTGCCGATTTATGTCAATTTCGACCTAGTCAATGCCAGTTTAACCGCACTCTTTGCCCGTAATACCATTCAGCGACCATGCCTATTCTCTCGGCACACGGCTGAGTGCACACTAACAATAGTGCGCGATGCTCAACGCTATGTACGGCGGTTCGTGCGACTCATCAAGCGCTGGCTCAATACAAATTAACAAAAAAGAGAACCTGACATGGTGTCACTCACAGCGCCCTAAAACAAAACTACACGACCAAATTGACTGTTCTTGGTATCGTTGTTCATTTGAAAAGACACTCTATCCGATGGACATAATACATTTGTTACTATATTTTGGGAAGTGCCCCGTTCCGTTTTTTGTTGGCCACCCTGTATAGGTATAATTAGGCGTAGTGTTTAAAAGTGTTTCGAAACCAGGGGACAGGGGCCCGATTACGGATCAGCAACATTTACCATGGTAATTAGCATCATTGGCTCTAGCTCATTGATATCAATGTGCTAGAATTGCATACAAATCAACAGAACGTATAGCAGAACACACATACCGCCTTTTCTCATTCAACCGTAAAGGATAACATATAAGCATATCTAGATATCAGTGGAACTAGTGCTGGTCCTGGGTCATGATCGTGCTCTCGGCCACAGCTCTTCAATTCGACCACTTATAGAAATGACAGTATAACATTCATCATTTGTATTTGTCCGTTGCGCTGTTGAATAGGGACAATGAATCCTAACGAGCAATCAAAAGCAATTATCAATACACTGATATGAAGAGATATAGGGAGATCCTAGGCTGCTCATGGTGGAGACAACTCGCTAAATTTTATCATTGCAGAAATACTAGTAAAAAAAGAATAAACATGGATTTATCTCAAGCAATTTCAGTTATCGAAACAATCACACTCTTGATGTGTATTCAGGGGTTTATGATCAGTGGCATGCACGCTGGGATTCCGACGACTGTCACGACAATAAGAGGCCAGGAAGTTGCACTGACCTGTTACACGGGCACATTCACTGGCATTGTGACATGGGTCGTGAATGACGGTACATTCGCGATAATTAGAATAACAACCTGCGAAGAAAATGAACAAATGTGTGGTGAAATTGGACAGATAGCAAGTTTCCTTGCAAGATACAATGGGACGCGTAATGTGACTACTTCGACCTTGAAAGTTGTCAGCCAAAGTGATGTCAGTGTTCATGAGTGCAGGCTAGATGACGAGACTTTACAGTCATTTGAGCTTGTTCTTGTCAATCGAGAAGACATTCAGAGACCCATATGTCACGTTACACCATCAGTGTTATCGGATAAATTCTATCTCGCAGAAATCAATTTCACTTGTGATTCGTCTGACAACTACGAAATTAATAAATTGCTGCAGATCAACTTCGAGGAGGGTAGTACTGCTCCAACAAGGTCTACACATCTCACCTACATTAGGGCAATTCCACGGTAACGGAAGGACATTCAGACACAATTTTGGAACTTCAATCAAATAATTCCAGGATCCTGCTTTTGATTTTTTATTCTAAATGGCATGTCTTTGATCCTTGTTGGGACACCTTTGATTTCCACTATTTCTAAAATTTTGACCGCATTATGTAAATTAGATATGGACACTAATGAGGCCGGTAACGGAAGGACGGCAAAATGGACATGGATTTTCAAGTTGTTTAGTTATGACCCAATCTCTGTGAAGTTACGAGGTTTATCATGTTAAGTTGGCTACTAGTCAATTTCCTTATGTTCACAGAGTATAACACCACCTTTTAAGAAAAATATCTACGTTGGTATATTAATTATGAGAAATTAATTACTCCAGTGTTCGGTAACGGAAGGACGGTAACGGAAGGACCTCTGAAATGTCTATTGGAATTGTACAGTAAAATTAATTTTGAAATTTAAAGACCATTTATGAGAAGGAAACATCTCTTTTGTGGTCTAAAATGAGTTTGTATCATAGATAGCATATGGACATCACAAGCATTTACATTTCTATTTTTTTCTTACTATATTTCATGCTCCAATGGCTCTTATTCATGGTCAATCCATGGTAACGGAAGGACACTCAGACACAAATTGTCAACTTTAAGAAAGACATTTTTAAATACTTGTGTTGTTAGAACCGTCTATTTTGATAACAATACTTCCAAAACATACAGTTTTAAGGTCCCATAATTTTTTTAATTTTTTTAATCTCCGCACATTATTGAATATGCATACAAATGAGGTCGGTAACGGAAGGACACTAAAATGGACAAGGTTTTGTTATCAAATCAGTTTTAACTAAAACTCTGTGATATTAAATAATACAAAATATTTTAAGGGTACACATTTCATTCTCTGAAGGGTTAAGAAGAATTTACCTGTTCTTTGATTAAAATTTGTCCGCAGATATTTGAGTTATTTCACACAAAGCGGACCAATGTTCGGTAACGGAAGGACATAATGGACTATAATGTATGATATGACACAGTAGGGTCATTCCATGTCAAATCACCTTTAAAAAAATTGAAAATTTTCATCGCAGCCCCCTTCAATTTTGCTAATATTTGGTATGTATGATATTTCAACCTTTAAAAGCGCAAATATTTAAGTTTTAGCCCAATCCGCCCAATGGTTTTGGCGCTATGGTCGATTCTTATGGGGGAGTTTTGTAAGAAATGGGCGTGGGCACCATTTTTCAAATGGCCATTGTCCATTAACCGTTGGGTCAATTTATTTTGTAAAGGTGTCATTGGACTGGGGATGTTATGTGCAATCCATTTATGACATTTGTGTTCATGCATGAGCGAGTTTGGATACGATAACCTTTGACCTTAGATTTTGACCTTCCGTTTTACCTCGTGGATCAAATAATTTTGAGAAATTTGTTTGCTTAAATCTTGGCTTGATATAATTTCTACAATATATGAAAGAATTGGAGATATGTTATTTCTTGCTTTTTCTACAGCCTTGTTTTTAGTTTGCAAATTTCATGTAAAATTTAATTATTTTAGACCTACACCCATGTCCAAGAATTCTATAGGGGTGTATTGTGTAAAAAAAAGACCTATTCAAAGTCATGATCAGAGCCTATTCACACCCTGGCTCACCACAGTTAAATAGACCTACTAATCCCCATACAATAGAAATCCAGACAAATGGCATCATGGTACAAGGGCCCTGTTGCAGAAAGAGATAAAATCAATTGTGAGCCAGATCAAATGTTCTAAATGCACAAATCTGATTGGTTGAAACACAGAAAATTACTAGTCTGACCACGCTACGCCACTGATAGCTGGCCATTGCAGGTATTGTCTCATTATTTTGGGTTTTCATATATGAGAGACCAATTTTTGAACATAAATTTTGTCATAATATGTAATATGAGGTACCTTGTCCCTCTGTTACCATTGTATGTTAACGGAAGGACATTTTCTTTTGTTATTTATTAATTAACGAAGAAACAATGAGTAATACAATTGTTAGCAATGGGAAGGCCTACTTGAACTTGCTTTGCACTGAAGATTGGTCTGCTCTCTAACAAGTATGTGAGCCACAACATTAAAAATATTGATTTTTCGGTAACGGAAGGACATTTTCATAGGCTGAAAATAAGAAGTCATTGAAGCATAACAAATCAAATTAATCATACAAATTTACTATTTTACAAAATGGTCATATCTCAGGAGTCAGAATAATGTTTTTTAGGCTTAACTGGGGAAATATAAAACAAACACAGGATCAAAACACTTTTTCACAAAAATGTCAAATTTGTGGGGTTCAATTATGGTTATAAAGTTATTATAAAAAAACAACTAAAATTATGTAAAACTAAAATTTTCTCATTGAATTAAAAAAATATAGAATTTAAGCTTTGATTTGATACCAAATTTGTATCATAAAAATGCTTGTCAAATTTTTGGTCAAATGTCCACTTTGGCGTGGAATTGCCCATTACTGATTATGCATTCTTCGCAGATTCTTTCCAAGGCACCTGTGAAATGTCGATTGAAGGTGTGAGTGCAACATGGAGTTGCGTATTCCCGACTCATGTCGAGATCATCTCCACCACGAAGGGGACTGATGTGGAGTTTGAGTGTCGTGCTGGTAGTGTGGTAGAAGACCAGTTCTCGTGGAGTCTGTTGGAGCACGATGGCGTCATCGACATCAAGAATCGATCATGGTTCCGTGAAAAAGGGAGATCGATATTACTTCGGGAGATGACTACGGATGACTATGGTCGAGTGGTCCAGTGCCTTGTCCATCAACTTGGCGACCCAAGTGACATCACGTCCATTGGATTTTACCAGATTAAACGGGTTGAAAATGACGTTGGTTTTACTCCTTCTTCAGCTCCTAGTGAACCGAGCGCCAATGTTACTTCAGAGGCAAAATACAAGATTTGGTTTAGTGTTGTCTTTAGCGCATGGATAGTGACTGTAGCCTTCGTCATATCATGCAAACTCTATCTAAAAACTAAAACATATAACGAAGATATGCTAGAAATTCCACATATTGTTGATAACATCCATAACACGACCGTAACAAGCGACCCAACTAACACATCGAGAGGTGGTTTCTTAACGTGCGTTTCACTGGCAGTAACGAAGCTATTGACGCGGATGGATATGAGATCCCGATGCGATTGAAGACAGCATGCATGCCAAATGAGAACAGTGGGGGAGCTAAACGATCCATCATAGACCGCAGCACTGGATGTGATCCAGGAGGCAGTCGCTATAGAGCCGATAGGGTCATTGATGATGGTGGATATGAAGTGCCAATGGTGGCGAAACAAGTGCGTCCATCGAAGAAGACCAAGATACCGGCTGTTACCAAGGTAACTGATCACGTTGATTCCAGAATGTTCAGCTCTCCGCAGTCGAGTTCATCTTACCGGGACATTATCGATGAGGATGGGTATGCAGTAGCAAATGAACCGCGCCAATCAAAGAAGGTCCAAGGAATAGCAGACAAGTCTGGCCTCAACTCTGTGAACCAAATAGGAGGATGTTCTCGTGAAAGATGCGATGTCATTGATGAAGATGGATATGAGATGACTTTGGTCAAGATGGCACATGAAGATGAAGAAGCAGTAATGGATGAGAGAAAGGCGTCTCAACATGATAACCTTTACCACAAGTACGAAGACATGACCTCTAGTGTGTTGGATCAGCAATACGAATGCATGAAACAACTCACCTATGAAAAATTTCTGACATCCTTTTCAAATTTGTGGTTAAAAAATTAGAGCATTCATGTATTCTTCATAAAAAAAATATATTATACAACCTTAACAACATAGAAGAATCGAATTATCAACTAATTTCTTATAACAAATTATATAAGTGTTAAAGTGTCGAACTCCACGAACATTTTTTGGAGCTTCCTCGTTTCTCTTCTACCGTTTTTTAGCTTATGGTAAGAGAAGAATAAAATAGGGTTAGATTTTTTCAAAATGTCCCTTTAGTATGAAGATAATTACCATTGATAATACTAGGGTCATAAGCGTTGCCCAACGGTTTTGGTAAAAAGTACAATTGCCGTAACTGAACACGCCCGGCCGGCGTGCCACGCGATCACGGACCCGGGCCGGCGGAGTGGCCGACACCTTCCCGATAGACAGGGCAGCGCAAAGAGTCGATGTACCCGACTGTTGAGCCGAGCGCGCGCAAATTCTGTACCGTCTGTATACACGGGTGCGGATATCGTCAAACGGACGATTATTACTGCGACAAATCTACGGCAGGCCATCAGTATTCGGTGATAAAATATGAACTCAATATTCGTTTTTTTCACTAGGTAAACAGTGTTCGTTTTCTTACAAACTTTCACAAATCTTGCAATTGTATTTTACAATGATATTGATATAGGATTGAAGTCTCAAATGTCATTTTGTGCAATATCTGACACTTTACAGGGATCACTTTAAATTTAAATAAAGCACGTACGGTACATCATACAAAGACTTACATGACTGTATACATGTATATGAATTATAACGATGTCTCGAAATCCAATCTCTTTTTGTGATTAACTTGTGCACTGTACATGCATGCAATCAACTATTTAAAAATCAACTGTACACAGCTTACATATTTCACAATAAAGTTGTGGTTTACTATTCGATTACAATCGTATTATTGATTGAATGTATTAATGTATTAAATGCAAACATAATGCGAGTAAAATAGAGTACGGTTATATTACAATTACTAAGAGGGCAAGAGCTGGGATGGGAGCGGGGTTTGTTGTCAGTCAGTTTGTATATGATTTCTTTCATTTTCTTTGTAAGCTTAATTTACATTCATCAATCGTACTTAATTTGTATATAATGAATTAACAAGTTTAATACATTTCATTGTGTTGAATTATTATTTGAAGGAATAAGACATAAACAAATCTGTCTCACCCTTGCAACATGGATGCGTGAAATTTACTTAATCTGCCCATTAGTTTTGATTGGGTCATTGTACGGTAACGTTAGTGCATGCAACGCCAACTGAAACCGAAACTTACCGCTGTTTGGTCAAGTGGTACTTATAATATCGGTTTCAAACCTTTTGCTATGCTTGAATAACAATATTGTTACAATAAACAGAGATAAAAGGATTCAAATTTATAAATTGACATGCAATACTGATTATACTCTGAAACAAAAAACGAGGGATATTTCGATCATTGTAGAATTAATCTTGTTATCTTTGTCAAGTTTTGCGGTTTCAAACAAATGATTTGTTTAATAATGTGAGTTTTCGTTTATTGTTTTTACATATGTGTATCGTACATAGGCGTACCCGGGGCGGGGAGGATTCAAACACCCTCCCCCCCCCCCTTTTTTTTGACATAATAAATGACTGTTTTGGGGGTTCAAACACCTCCCTTGAGTTTTTTGTCGGTCTCGGGTCAACTTTTTACTGGTTAGTGGTCAACTTTTTATCGGTCTCGAGTCCACTTTTTATCGTTCTCGACCATCATAACTAATGGTCTCGGACACCCGCCACCCCCCGCTTACACGACTTTCCACCAGTGGTCTCGGCCTCGGAAATTTTGTACCACGGACACCTGACACCACCCCCAAATATGAAGACATGAGCTCGAATGTGTTGTACCATAAATACGAATGCATGAAACAACTCACCTACGAAAACTGCTTGAAGTGAAATAATACACCAGTCAATGCACAGGAGGCATATTCTTCACATTTTGATTTCAACATTTTGTTCAATAAGTAGATTATAACCTTGTATTGTGGGGTAATAGATAGAGTAGACAATTATCGGTAATTATGATTTAACTTATAAGCAATTTTTAACAAATTTCTTCTGAAATGGTGAGCTATTGTAACATACTTTATAATAAAAACACGTACTGGTACTTGCAAAATAATAAAACATTGTACAAAATTGTTGTCTTTTGCTAAAATCCATCCTCATTTCCGCTTAAAGAGATAGTTGAGTTTTGGTAGAGAGGGCGCTAGACTACTTTGTTTGTTTGTGAGGTAATGAAAAACTGAGTGTAAAATTTGAAAGAGCATAATATTTAAATAATGAAATCATCTTTGTTTGATCAAAATCGGTTCAGAGACGGCTGAAATATCCATAAATATAACAATTTGTAATAAAGCTGGGGCCCCGGGTTTATTAGAGAATTTTGAACCAGCCGTTAACAATTTTTTAAAAATGCTTCCTCTTTTCAAAAAGTTACAATGTAGGTATTTAAATAATTGTTGGTTATTTCTCTATCTAATCACTATTTCAACAAAACATCACATGCACAATATTTTATTAAAAATGGTTGAAACCGATGAGTGTTTAGAGAGCGCCCTCTTACGTTTTAACGGCTCTTTTTGAATAATAACATGATCTTTACTACGTCATTTGTAATTTTGTGTTCCTTTCTAGTTATAACTATTAGGTTGTAATGTAATGATGCAGGTTTTGGTTACTAAAATTCAGTTTCACAAAAACTGTACTCTCCTTACCAGAACTCAACTATCCCTTTAACTAGTAGCCAACTACCATTCAAAAAGAGCCATTAAAACACAAGAGGGCGCTCTCTAAAAAAGCTTTGGTGTCAACCATTTTTCGTACACAATTATGCATGTGATGTTTTGTTTGAAAAATTATTAAAAAGAGAGATCATCAACAACTATTTTAAAACCTCTTTTGAAATGTTTTGAAAAAGTGTAAGCATTTTTTTTTTTTTTTTTTAATCATCGCATAAATCTAGGCCCCAGATATCGGATATATTTATTGATATTTCACCCGTTCCTGAACCGATCTTAATCAAATCAAGTTTATTCTGTCATTACAAATAGTATGCTCTTTCAAATCTTACACTCAGATTTAAAAACATTTCGTACAGCGCCCTCTATACCAAAACTGAACTACCCCCTTGTCGCATCTTATAGAGGAGACTGAGCACTACCTATACGTTGATATGAGTAAGGTATTTAGCCTAAAATCAACTTACGCACTTCTCACTCTCACTCGATTATATTGGTATACCTGTAATCTGTGTACAATTACAATATTGTATCATAATTTGAACTTCAAATTTAGTATGCTTATGCACAAGCAATCTTTATTGAAATAGAACTGTTTATACACACTAGATTGTTTGTCTAATTTGGAGAAATGAAACATGAAACAAATCTTTCTTACCCATGTGATTTTCTTGTTATATATTGCTACATGAATGCATAACATTAATATGCCAACCGAAACCCAAACTTCCCGCTGTTTATTCAAGAAGTACTTATCTTTGTCGACAAAGTAGCATTGTTTGTTTCAATCATTGTGACTTTCTCGATTAAGTAATAACCCTTGTAACAAGAAGATAATGCAGATAGAAGGATTCAAGATAATAATTGGAAATACATTATTAATAGATTGAAACCGAAACATGCGGATTTGTATCACTGCAATTAACACAGTTGCGGTTTCAAACTTCTCAATTATTTAATAGCACGTTTGAAAACAAAGTAAATGTAAGAATAAAGTAACACATACAACCTCGAGTAGGATATATGTCCTTAACGCATATAACTTGACACGCTGTTACAGTTACAGAACTGCATTCATCAATATTTTTGAAATATCAACAGTCGTGTTTGCATGATTCAGCCTGAATATTTGTTATAATCGCAAAACAGTCGATCTCTTAATTCACTCTTCTTTCGGACTCGATCTTTTGAGTATACCCACGAGAAGGACAAATTATCAAAATATGTTGCAATTATATTATATGCCAGTACATGAAGGTAATTATTCTTCGTTATAAGTTCTTCCTTACAGGGGTAGTACAGTTCTGGTAAGGCTGAGCTTTAGTAACCAAAACCTGCACAATAACACGACAAACTTATAGTTATAACTCCACCATGCTCGAAAGGTGTAGAAAATTACAAACGACTAAGTAAAAAGCCTGTTATCATTAAAAAAGAGCAATT